>OZ038483.1:2112500-2130000 GCA_964036315.1 Acanthosepion esculentum | reverse complement strand
CTCCCATGATACTACCAGTCACATAATAATATAGTACTGGGAGAGTCCATGATGTAGGAAAGTATCGGTCTCACAACACTTCGCTAACTATATTGTTGAAGAACAAATAATATCAGAAATCTTAATTCAAAGCAAATAGAATGTAATACTTCTTAAAAAAAACAAAACATATTAATCTTTTATATTACAGCCAAATACATTCTATTTATAATCAAGACGAAAATATCCTAAAAAAAATAATAAATAGTAACATTTCCCCGCACAGACCCGAGTAAAAAAATAAAATTAATTATATACTACACTAAATCTAGTATATTTAATTCAATAATTTGTAATGACTATTACCCACCAACTAACGTCTTGCATAAAACCAACATTGTTTATAAATTTAAATGCCCTCTGGAAGATTGGATCTCCAAGTGAAAAAAATAATATTTATGTTGGCAAACTATGGCAACGTTGTCTCGGCAACTGAGTTTTCATTTGAATGATGCGTCCAACGTTTCTAAACATTTACAACAGTATGCCTGTTCACATTCGCATTTCAGAAGAATTCTTGTTGAAAATACATCTATACGTTTCATGAAAATGTTAAACATAAACTACAAATTCTCGAAGCTATCTATATTAAAAAATTGAAAACAAAAGTTAATAAAATTAATTATGAACACTGCAGAAAAGTTTTAAAATGTTTACAGTATATAGTTTAAAATATCGTGGTATGTGCTATGTCGAAAT
Organism: Acanthosepion esculentum; assembly: GCA_964036315.1. Lineage (NCBI taxonomy): Eukaryota > Metazoa > Mollusca > Cephalopoda > Sepiida > Sepiidae > Acanthosepion > Acanthosepion esculentum. The sequence goes on along the minus strand of OZ038483.1, from coordinate 2,129,262 downwards.
TACTCGAAACAAAATATGTATCAACACGGTAATTTTCTCTTTTCCTTTCATAATGACACCAAAAAGGTCCAATTGAAAAACAAGTAGACAAAACGATTTCAATTATTCAAGGAAATATATATATATATATATATATATATATATATATATATATATATATATATATATATATATATATATATATATAATTATTTATAAATATAAATGACAATAGAAAAACTGTAATAGTTGTCGACGCGTTTCTTCCAATCGTCGGCAACTATTACAGTTTTCCTATTGTCATTTATATTTATAAATATTGTCTTTTCTACAGGTTAGCGCTGAGAAATTTTCATATATATATATATATATATATATATATATATATATATATATATATATATATATATATATATATATATATAATTGAATTAATGCGAGTTTGTGACCATGGATTTCACGCTCTTTGCGATCGTCAGACAAAAACTGGTTAACTTTGAAATTTTGGACTTGTTTATGGTTGCATATATCGGTGTTTTATGGTAGTGGGAGAAAGAATTGTCGTCGGAACGCCACTCACACGTAAGCATTCATACATACACGCACATTCATGCATTGCAGCTCACACAAACATAACCATATATGAACAGTGTGGGACTGGGCGTATATGCGCATCCATATGTCGTTGCGTGCATACAGACGCAATTGGACGCTGTATTCAATGCTGGTTTGTGTTGCGAACTTCTTTCCAAGTGACAGTGTCAACGCACAGATCGTTCGTCTATTTTGTTCGTGGAATAATTTTTTCACGAAAACATAAATAAGTATGCACGCACCTTCTATTCGTCCGGGTTTTTTTTTCGTCGTTGTTCTCCCTAAATCCCTCTATGAAGTTTTGTTTGCTTGCCAAAATGCCATCAAATAACAATGCGCAATAACTGATCAAAAGCAAACGATGTAACATGAATTCTTTATTCGGCATATATTAAACGAATACATGCTTTCGTCTTTCACTTGTACCTCCATTAAACACGAATGATTATTTATTACTTTTGTTTTAAATTTCGATTTATTTGCTTACTAAATTAGATTTGACACAAAATGGAAAACTTTCAGCGCTCTTTGGAGACAATAAAGAAAATACTTTGTGCATTAAACATCTTAAATGGGAAAATATGGCGCAAATGAGACAATTTGGAAAAAGCAGACGAGAGATGAAATTAGACAAAAGGTAAAAAAAATCTGGATTGATATTTATTGAAAATTTTGTTTTTTATTTCCCAAGTGAATGAAAAAATAAAAGATGAAAAATTATCGAGAAAAAAACGAGAAAAAGAAGCTGATATCTTTCTAATTGTAGTTAAGAAACATTAAAATATATAAAAGCAGAAAAGAAGCAAAAACGTAAGGAAGGCATGAAGATATCTGGAAAGACATAATGGAAAAAGCAATCAAACAATTACGAAAAGAAAGAAAGAAAGAAAGAAAGAAATGACAAAGTAGAAAAGAAGAAAAAGGAAGAAATCTAGCAAAATGAAGAGAAAAAAATCAAATATTTAAGAAAAGAAAAATGAAAGAAAAAAGTAAGAAATGACAAAGAAATAGAAAGGAAGAACAAATAAAGAAAGAAGAAAGAGGGAAGAAAAATAAGTCATGTATGAAAGAAACGGCGATTTAAAAAAATAGATAAAAAAAAAAAATTTAAAAGAAAAACAACGCAAAGTTTTGCAAAAAAAGAAGAATTTTCCACCGGCACGTAGCGATAAATGGACATTTCCCTTCACCCAATCACTGATTACTTACGAGGTTCGATTCTTTGAAGGTCCTAAAAAATATCAGCTCATCCATTTTCCCTTAAATGCTTATCGTAATACGATGTTCAGCTAATTTTGTTTTCACGAGCAAAACGAAACGATTTAATACCTTTTTGGACAGCGATCTTTTGCATTTTCTTTCCTCTCTTACAAATAGAGACATATATTTAGATATAAGTATTTTGATAGGATTCTTCAGAGTAACGCTTAACAATTGGATTTTTTCAACTCTTATTCACAAATTCTATTCTCTTCACATGAGATAGATTGAAAGAGAGTTAAATAGTAACTTTATACTCTATAGCTATAATTATGAAGAAAGAAAGAAAGAAAGAGCGAAAAAGAACGAACAAACAATCGAACGAACGAAAGAAAGAAAGAAAGAAAGAAAGAAAGAACGAGCAAAAAAGAACAAACGAAAGAAAGAAAGAAAGAAAGAACGAAAAAGAAAGCACGAACGAACGAAAGAAAGAAAGAAAGAACGAACGAACAAGCAAAAAATAACGAACGAAAGAAACAAAGAAACAAAGAACAAAAAGAAAGAACGAACGAACGAACAAAAGAAAGAAAGAACGAAAAAGAAAGAACGAGCGAAAGAAAGAAAGAAAGATCGAACGAGCCCAAAAAGAAAGAAAGAAAGAAAGAAAGAACGAAAATAGAAAAAAACGAACGAACGAACGAAAGAAAGAAAAAAGAAAGAAAGATAGAAAGAAGAAAGAAAGAAAGAAAGAACAAAAAAGAAAGAATGAACGAACGAAAGAAAGAAAGAAAGAAAAAAGAACGAACGAATAAAAAAGAAAGAAAGAAAAAATAACGAACGAACGAATAAAAAAAGAAAGAACGAACGAACGAACGAAAGAAAGAAAGAAAGAACGAACGAGCAAAAAAGAACGAACGAACGAACGTAAGAAAGAAAGAAAGAAAGAAAGAAAGAAAGAAAAAAGAACGAAAGAAAGAAAGTACAAAAAAAGGACGAATAAACGAAAGAAAGAAAGAAAGAAAAAAGAACGAACGAACAAAAACAGAAAGAACGAAAGAAAGAAAGAAAGAAAGAAAGAAACAAACAAACAAACAAACAAACAAACAAAGAAAAAAGAAAGAAACAAAGAAACAAAGAAACAAAGAAAGAAAAAAAAAAGAAAGAAAAAGAAATATAGAAAGAAAGAAAGGAAGGCTGTATCAGCCGTGTTTGCTTTTGGTGTAAAATCTTTACATGCTCCAACATTTTATTGCATAAACGTTTGTTGATTTTTATTGTTTACAAAATGGTTGCCAACCAATACCCAGTGGACTGACCTCATAAAAGACGAGCATTTTCAACAAATAATGAGCAATATATGACTGAAAATTAAGTAAAAAGTCTCTCCGGAATTATTAACAATTGATCGAAGTTTCGCTTCTGACCCAAAACAATCATATATTTGCCATTTAACTACCCAAGTGACCCTTATTTCGTGTCGATCTTTGTATAAAGAGCTCATAAATCCTTGCTGGCATGAAACACAGTTTGTAATATTAGCTTTGTAGCACGGGAAAATTGTCGCTATTAAAATGTACCTTTAACATCCTGTCGACCCGAAATCATGAAAGTGTGTGGTTCGTTAGAGTTTCCATAAAAATGAAAGGAAAAATAAGATTAAGTTCGAATTTCTTTCAAATTGGATGTAACTTACAAAATAAAATACACAAAATGCTAACCAACTCAAATTTTCCTTTATTTATTTTCTGAGAATCGTTCCGATTCTGATTTCTTGTGAACTCCTTGAAACTTTATGATTTCTCAAAAGACAACGTCACGGTGAATCATGAATTTCTTGACATTTATGTAGATTTTTCAAGATATAAAAGAGAAATTTAAAATATCAATATAATTTTTCTAAATATATTATGTATTAAAATTCTTTGAATTGTCTCCCCAAATTACCAGACCATTCAGTTTAATGTCATATTTTTCATAGTGACTTTCGACTTTACCATTTCTGGACAGAGTAATAAGAAAAAAATAACTATTCCCATACTAACATTTAAGTTCGGAAACGCACTAATAAATGTATTGATTGGGTGTCATTATTTTCTATTATTTCCTATTGACATCACGTGACTTGACCCAAAGTAGCCCGTTTCAGCTCGCAAATCCCTTCACAGAAAATCTAATAAGAATTTTATAAGTGAAATTGTTGGTTGTCGAATACATTTAGCATCTCAATTCGACGAACAAGAATGAAAAGATTCATCAAACTGTATGGACTGATTTTCGATCTGAAACATTCATTGTATAATGTTTGTGTTACAGAATCTATGAAGAAGCTTTGGCCTATGTACACTGTGCGGCTGGTATTTGGGGACATACAGATTAATACTGCTTCCCACTAACTTCTAATGCTTTTATTTTTCAGAAATCAAGAATGACAAACCCTATGATAAAAATGAAATAAAAAGGTATGCTGCGATTGTGGCATTAAAGGCTGATCATAGTGATTTGGATATTGCACGTTTCCTCAGAGTTGCAAGATCGTTTGTCCATAAGATACGAAAACAGTTAGAAAACGCTGACAGTTCCCCAATGTCTGTATCAAAACGTAAAAGACATTCTGCACGTCCTGATAAAGTGAGAACATCCAAATTTATTCAAGAAGTCAAGCAGACATTTGTTAAAAACTGTGGTCAATCAATGAGGTCAGTTGCCAAAAATCTGCACGTGTCTGGGGGATCTAAATATGGCGACAAAGATGAGGTCAATAGTCCGAATAATGTAAATAGTGTCTAACTGACCACCTACAAACAGTACTCTCAGCACCATTTCCATAAACAGCACGAATTTCTTGCTGTTTATAAAGTGTTCGTCTTTCCGGTAATATAATAGCATCAAATGCATCTCATTTTCTGCTATTTTCACTTTCAACGAAAAATTATTTACAATTCGCAAACGACACACGACCCGTATAGAAAGATGTGTGGAAAAGTCAGAATGTGTATGTATGCTATAAATTGCCTGCCATGTGTAAAATGAAATCAAATATTCAAATGTCACGTATTGAATAACACGACCAATCCCAATCTAATTCAAGACAATTATTAAGAGACAGGTAAATGCCCTTGGAAAGCAAAGAATGATGAATGGCAATAAAATAACAGTCCTTCCATATGAGAGTGAATCATGGACAATCCACAGATGAAGAAGAGACCTGAAGAGATGTGATTCTATTGTGAAGAATAGCAGAATCAGAATATATTGAGTGAGAAGGAAATCATATGAAGCTACAAAAGAACTGGTACTTATAATCAGAATGAGACAACTGGAAGTTCCGGGGGGCGTAATGAGGAAAGCACACCTGCGGAATGTAATAACCATCGGTCATGTCGAAAGCAAGAGAAGCAGCGGGAAATCAGCGAGTAATCTGCTTAGCAATGACGGAACAAGAAAAAAAAGTGGGGTAGCGAATGTTCAGAATCTACGCAGAGTTGCAAAAGATTATAGGTTTATGAGAGACAGGATCACTCACCTACTGAAAATTCAGGCCATAAAAGAAGGTCGATAACATTTTATCGCTAAGAGAAAGACTTTTTCAAGATATCCAGAACGTTTAAAATAAGAATCCAAAAGGCTGCTTTTCCCCAGAATCGAACACTGACCAATATAAGATATATTAAGAAAGGCACCTATATATATATATATATATATATATATATATATATATATATATATATATATATATATATATATATATATATATATATATATATATATATATATATATATATATATATATATATATATATATACAGGGTGAAAGGCACATAATAGTCTAGTGGATTGAGATCTGGATAGTTAGGAGGCCAAATATTGGGTGTCATGTGATCGTACAAATGGTCAGCCATCCATTCTTGCAATTCTGAGAAAACGTGCAATATCCAAATCGCTATGATCAGCCTTTAATGACACAATCACAGCATGCCTTTTCATTTCATTTGTTATCATAGGGTTTGCCATTCTTGATTTCAGAAAAATGAAAGCATTAGGATTAATGGGAAGCACTATTAATCTTAAATCTGTATGTCCTCAAATACCAGCCGCACCCTATATATATATATATATATATATATATATATATATATATATAATGTACTCTCCCGTCGATTTCGACGTATGACGATGAAAACTCACACAAGTGATTTGATTAAGGTGCTGAAAGCTTGTTTAGAACCATCCACACTTTTCGGAACTATTCATACACTTAGTCGGTGCAAATAAATGCCACAGACGAAGTAGAAAATAGACCTCAGGCTTTTTGTGTAAGGGTTTTACATCTCCTAGACCAATCGTGTTCTTTAACACTAAAGAGCTTGGTCAGCCCTGGAAGACACTATTTGACCCCAACAGGTGCTACCACCCCGAGTCAGGGTGGACCTGGGAACAACATCAATTAAAAGGTGGTTCCACGCTCCTCAAATCCTCGAATCTCCCGATGAGAAGACTTGCTGCCGGATTTAGTTTACCGTTTTATATATGCAGGTATGCAGAAAAATAGGAAAGAATACGTTAGGTAAATAATCCGGAGTTACTTAGTATTTTTGGTTTTATTTTCAAAAGGACAGTGCTCCATACAGAAGTAGAGCTTATATTATAATATTTTTATAAAAATATGATTCCTTCGCTACATAAGAGTTCTCATGTTTCAAAAGCGAGAGCCGAGACCCTTAATATATTTTTTTAAATTAAGTTGAATTAAGGTGTCTGGTCTCACTTTCTCGTCAAAATTCTCCCAAATTCTCGCTTGACGAGGAAGCGAGACTAGACACCTTAATTCAACTTAATTAAAAAAATATATATTAAGGGTCTCGGCTCTCACTTTTGAAACATGAGAACTCTTATGTAGCGAAGGAATCATATTTTTAAAAAAATATATTATAATTATATATATATATATATATATATATATATATATATATATATATAAAAGTTTAACATAGAAGTCAACACTTAGAGGCGACAGTCTAGTTTCATGCTAGATGCAATCGTCAGGAGGCCTGACGATTGCATCAAGCATGAAACAGACTGTCGCCTCTAAGTGTTGACTTCTATGTTCACTTTTATATTTACACTCGCTCTATCTCTGATATTAAGCACTTTATCCCATAAATATAGCACACTTTAAGACTATATTTCTTCATATATATATATATATATATATATATATATATATATATATATATATATACAAGGTGTCCATAAAGTTCGTGTGCACTTTAAAAAATTTATAACTTTATTTGTATTTGCGATAGAAATAATTTGTAAAAAGGATTAGAAAGAAGTAAATCTATATTTTTTAAGGTTTTATTGAAATTTGATTTAAGTTTCCATCATTAGCAATACAAAGGGTAATAAGATTTTGCAGTTCACGGAAAAAATTGCCAACTGTTTATAAATTCCAGTTGTATAAGGTCTTTTTTTACTACAAGCTTTCGATTGTGCACACAATCATCCTCAGGTATGGAAATAGATATGTCTTTTTTTACATCCAGGTAATAACAGGACAACGAAAGTTAAGATGTACTCCAAAATATGTTTTTTAGAAATGTGTTATTGTTAATTGTGAGAAACGCTGAGTTTGAAGTTTTTTAAATTTTAAAGTCCTCTATTTATTGAACAATTTAGGCTCGAGGTTAATGTATTTTATTAAAAATTGTTTGCGAGAGTGATTCTTGCCATTTATATCATTAACTTCATTATCTGCTTTTTGTATGAATGATTCATGTAATGTAAATTGAACTGCACCAAAGACTTGATATATATATATATATATATATATATATATATATATATATATATATATATATATATATATATATATATGTATGTATGTATCTATAGTTGCTGTCCGAAGGAGATAAGAGTAAGTGAGAATTATTGCTGTTGTGTGAACATTACAGCTTACTTTAAATTCAGGTTTCTTCCCAGACCTGATGTCTTCTTGCCTAGAAGCACGAAAATGTCCCCAGTTCCTTAATCTTTTATGAGCTTGTACCTTTGAATATAATCCATGTGCGTGTTGAGAGACCATAATTTGGTTATATCCTGTTTCATTGAAACTTGTGACGACAATTATTGCTTGCGATTTTCGCTTCTTGGAAATAGGTTCGTGTTTCATGTGGCATATTCGCGATACATGATTGAAACCTTTCTTTGTCGAATTCCTTCTGAGGATTATTTGGCTTCGGTTCTGCTATTTCTTTCTTTGAATTTTGGTTAATTTCTAAAAGACCGGAATAAATGAGGAAGGGAACAAGAAGAAAAGAAGGACAAAGAAGTGATTAGGGAAATAAAGAAGATGGAGTCTTTTGCGTTTCGAAATAAGAAAAAGGGCAAGAAGAAAAAAGAAGGAAAATGATTTAGAAGGAATAAGAAAAGAAAATTTGTTAAAAGGAAGAAAAGACAGAGAAATAAAAAGTATATCAATAAAAAAAAGGTTGAAGAATATACGGAGGAAGAAGAAAGAAGGGATTTTTTTGAATGAAGAAGGGCAAGAAGAAGAAGAAAAAGAGCAAAATTAAGAAGAGATAGAAGAAGAAAAAGGAGAAAAATTAGAAGAAGAAAAGGAAGAAAATGAAGAGCAAGAAGAAGAGCAAGAAGAAGAAAATGAGCAAGAAGAACAGGAGGAGCAAGAAAAAGAAGAGAAAGAAAAAGAAAAAGAATAGTATGAAGAAGAAATAGTGCAAGAAGAAGAAAACGAGTAAGAAGAAAAAGAAGAAGAGCAAGTAGAAGAAGAAGAACAAGAAGAAGAGTATAGTGGCGTGGAGAGTAATAAATTAGAAGACAAGGCGAGGAAGAAGTGAATGTGAATGAGAATATGAATGAAGTTTGGAAGAAGGAAACTCAAAACTGAAGAAGAAAAGAAATATCAGAAAACAAGAGATAGAAAAGAAAAGTGAAGGGTGAAGAAAAATCCGAAAGAAATGCAATAAGAAATGTAAATAAATACAGAAAAGAAAGGAGAAGAAAAAAGAAAATAAAGAGAAAAAAAATAAGAAAAGCAATAAAAGAAGATAAAGAAAAGAAAGGAGAAAGGAAGGAAAAAAGAAAGAAGGAAGAAGAAATCAAAGAAGGAAAAAGAAAACAAATATAGAGAAAAAACAATGAAAGAAGAAAAGGAAAAGAAAGATAAAAGAAAAATCAAATAAAGGCAAAAGAAAGAGAAAACTAAGAAAAAGAAAAAAACAATGAAAGAAAAAGAAAGAAAGAAGGAAAAAGAAGCAAAGAAAGATAAAGATTGTTGTCCCTTTCATTCTTCTCTTAAAGATCGATTTTCGAACCCACTTTAAAATAAAATGCTGATTTTAAAGGCAGAGAAGCAGACACCATTATAGAATCCTTGTTACATAATCTGTCGACCATATTTCCCTTCTCTTATAATCTTGTTCTGCATTCAGCTTACTTTAGCAAATAAATTCTCCTACCGTGATTAGTGTAAATTATGACTTCAACGGTTGAGTAAACATCTATTAATTAGAAGATCGCCGCTATACAGTCTTCCTATCAAAATTTCCTTCACCTCTGACTTTCTTCAATAATAAGCTTAGTCTAGTAAATAAAAGCCGACGTTGTTGTTGACATTTGTCCACAAGTTCTAGAAACCAAGGTTCAAATCCAGTTTAAAATCGAAGACATCAAATGCCAAAATCCGGGTAGATCCTTTTCCCTAAGAGAAATGATTCCGATTTATATTTTACCCCTATGTAACCTTGTACCCCATTCTGAGTTAAGGTTCAGAAATATCCAGAAAAAAAGAGGATTGATTTTATTGGGTAGTTAAAATAAATGTTATTAGACTTTTGCATTATGTTTGGACAAAGGGCAAATGTTTGAAACCCCAGGGAGAATCGAATTTAGCTTATCAAATCTTCGAAAGTCGCTAACCATTATCCCAGGGTTGACTGGTGTACAACTAGTTTGACTGTTCTGCTCGATTTGTAGCCGTTGTCTATTTTTCGGGCCACTGACTTAGATATCTCTCCTTTTTGCCTCTGGAGGATGTAAACTATTGCGAGATAGAGTCGATAAACATCATAAACTTCCATAGGTGATTATTGTACCTCATTTGATCAGAATGCCAGCAATGGAGACAGAAAGAGATAATATCAAATAAAAAACATTATATGCTTTACAAACGTGTAGGAAACTTTCATTTATTTTTCTTTAATAAAATATGGAAGTCATGCGAAAATATAATTGAGAAAATAAAACCAGTTGTTTCAAAAGCGTGCCGAACCCGTTCTTTTTTTATTATTACAGGACATCCATAATTTTTATTACACTCTGAACCAAGCAGCTAAGGTCGATTCTTACAGATTTTAAACAAAGTGCAATTCAATCGAAAAGCTTAAATTACTAACGATATATCTAGTCGAACAGTTATGTATCTTTTTAGCTCTGGCTTCTGTAAATTGCTACTTGGTTTTAAGAAAAAAAATATTTAATTAGTTCTGGAGTTATTTTAAAAAAGATCGATCGCAAAAAGTGTCCTTCCAACTTTTATAATACTTCTTTTTTGTTTCCGTTAATATCTGTTAGTTAGATCCAGCGACAGGACCCAAAGAGTGTGAGTTCAATACTCGGTTAAGGCAGTGGAGAACTTGAAGAGGGGAATTAACAGGAGATAACTGATAACTAACATCCATTAAACATGGCACGTGGAACTAGAACAGTCTACTTCAGTGAGCGAAATAAAGGGTTCAGTTCGACATTCTAACCACCTGAAGAAACGTTGTGATAAACATGACGACAATAATGTAAATAGTATACATAAGACCTCATCTCAGAAATATAGACAGGTGGTCAGTTAGGTTAGGTTGGCAATCGTTGGTTATGACCAAATCGAAACGCTGATTAAATCTAACACAGGTCATACCATATGAGACATCGCAAATAGATGCCATGTGCCATGTGTTCTTAATAACTGACATCCATTAAAACATGATACGTGGAACTAGAACAGTCTACCCCAGTGAGCGAAATAAAGGGTTCAGTTCGACATTACTACCACCTGAAGAAGGCCGGAACGTACAACGGCCTAAACGTTGTAATAAATAAGGCGACCAAGATGAAGACAATAGTCCGAATAATGTAAATAACTTCCTTTAATATACATTCGAAAAGTAGAGAATAAAAATAATACTGAAAAATAAATCAGTTTCATTTGAAAAAAGATCAAAGTAAATTTGGATCAAGAAAATCTCGACAGAAATACATTTTTCTATCTAGATATTTATGTATTACACATTCGGTTCGAGCATCCGTCATATTTATCAATTAAAATACAAGAGTAAACCGAATTTTTAATCCACACACTTAAATCATTTTAACATTTCAAGAACTAAACAGAAAAGCAGACCCCGTTCGTTATACATGTGACGTCCACACAACCAATAAAAGCAAAATAAAAATTGAAAAATAACTCCAAATTATTCCACTTTTAAAATTTCTAATTAAATTGAAATATTTATTGATATATTGACTTATTCCTTATTTAATCATCCTGTCAGATTTAATCCATATTTTCAACTCACATTGATGTATCTGCGGCAGAAACACCCCTTTATTCCTTGGAAATATGACTGAAAACGTGACTAGTACAAAACCATATTCTTTTCCAAAACAAATACTCTTATGATAAAGGTCTTATTTATAAGTTAGATACAATGAGAGATTCAACTCAACAACCATTAACAGATAACGGCAAGACTAGCATAATACCCGTCAAAATGAGCCTAGTCTACTTTGCATAGATGGGATGGAAGATGGGTTCATGAAGGCATCGTGTGAATTGAATGAAGCAGAGCTGGTTAGAAATTGAACACGGCTTGCTGATTTCAGTTTTCAAGATAACAATACTCTGACTATCCCCACACTTATTTAGTGCGATCCGGCTATATTAGCAATACATTGAATCTTGATTAAATTGAAATTCTTATTCAAGTTGTTGCAATTTTATTATCAGCCAGTGTTTGCTCATATCGCATTGTTAAATTTGACGCCATCTTTTCTTTCTGAAAATTAGAAGGCTTACTGTCATACTCGGAAGGATGAGAGATATCATAACTAAAATATACAATTATGTAAGCAATAATAACATTTAAGTACTTTAAAAATTTAATAAATAAAATAACTTTAACATTTCAATAACATCAGGATATAACAATTTATAATAAATACCATAAAATTTCAAATTATTGTGTTACCTCTATCATTGCATTTTATTATATTATCTCAGTTATAGAATTAAAAAATTAATACCTGTGATAATATATTTAATTTATTTATTATATTATATTATCTCAGTTATTAAATTAAATGATCATATTATCTATATCATTCATCGTTAGGTTCATTATGGCATTCTTAGCATTCATCGTTAGGTTCATTATGGTACGTGCTGATCAATCCTAGTCTCTAATCTAGTTCTGAATTAGTTCTACCAATATATTCAGCATCACGCATATTTTTAATTATAGATCACTGAACATGATGCAGGAAGAACCTATTTACGAATTAATATACAGGGTTTGGACAAAATAATTGGAACAGTTGCAAAATCCACTCCTATATTTCAAAGACCTATTATATTAAGAACTTTAACTAAAACTTCGTAATTACAGGTTATATCTATTGTAAATACGTTTGTTTATCTAATTTACTGTCATTGTCTTATTTATTTTTAGAATTTAGTAAAATTTAAGCTGAATGCGTGACCTCTCCCAGTTCAAAAAAGAGCAAATTGTTGGAGGTCGATCACTAAGGTTGCTGAACTGTTTTATTTTTCAAGAGCTACCATATCAAGAACACTGATGCAATTCAAGAAACATGGCAAGACCTCTAACAACCGTAGAAATTCGGGCCGGACTTGCAAAGTTACTGACAGGGACTGACGTGCATTGAAAAGCAATGTGGCAAAAAATCATTGTACAAATGCGGCCAATGTGATTGTTGTGTTGAATAACCATCTGAATAGTTCAGTTTCTACTAAGGCTGCATATCATGGAGAGACGCTGTGAGGAAACCTCTTCTCTCCACTCGCAACATTCAAAAGAGGTTGAAGTGGTGCAGAGATCACAATACCTGGTCTGCAGACAAATGGAAGCAAGTCATATTCTCAAACAAGTCCAGTTTTTCTCTTTTCCCAACTTCAGGGCGAGTTTATGTGAGGAGACAGCCCAAAGAAGCTTACAGCCCTGACTGCCTTCTAACAGTGAAGCATGGAGGTGGATTAGTGATAGTTTGGGCCGCCATATCATGGAAATGTCTCAGTTCAATAGTTGCTCTGCATGATAGAATCAACAGCAAAGATTACCTGAATATTTTGGGAGATCATGTTCAAACAACGGCCAAGACTTTATTCCATGATGGCGACTGCATCTTCCAAGACGATAATGCTCCAATACATACCACTCGAGTGGTTAAGAATTGGTATGAAGAGCATAAAAGTGAGTTAGAACACATGGACTTGCCTCCCGAATCTCAAGATATCAATATTATTGAACATTTGTGGTGCATTTTGGAGCAACAAGTTAGGAGCCGCTATCCTCCACCGTCGCGTCATAAAGAGCTGGTGAAGGTTTTAATGAAAGAATGACTGAAAATTCCTCTGGATGAAGTCAGGAAGCTGTATGATTCAATTCCTAGACGTATTAAAGCTGTCTGTGAGGCTAAAGGAGGACCAACTCCATATTAAATAAATTTTCTTTGAATTTAACAAGTATTTCAATTATTTTGTTCCACCCCTGTATTTTATATATATATATATATATATATATATATATATATTATTTTTAGAATTTTTCGCATACACTTAAAATGTTCGTTTTTAAAGTCCTTACAAAATGTTGCACCCACACATATTATTTTTTTAAAACCTTCTCCAATTAAAGACTTATTATTTATTACAATGATGCATTAAATGTTTGCTTTATTTGGACTAATGTCTTCAGTATTATAAAAACAAATTGATCAAGGGTTTACGTGTGAGAATGTAATCGATAGAAAATATTCTATCAATTTCACGCATGTCACAGGTGAATATCTTACCTTTTTTCTTCTATTGAAAGTTTCTTGACAATTAAACTCCCTATACCTCGATACATTTCCACAGCTTTCCCTAATAACCAAATATAATTCATAATTTCTCCTGTTTTTCGAGAGGCCTATCTCCAGAAATACGATGTCGGCTTGTCACCAGAAATATGGAATTAGAAAATCAACAGTGCGTGTTGATTGTCAGTTTCACCTGTCCAGCGATTTTCAGTATGTAAATGTTCAGTTTTTAATAACTTTTAAGAAACCAAACAGACCAAGGAGGGAATTGACGATGTTTCGATGGATCGATCCTTTGGCGCCGTCGTCGAGTTAGATAGTTTCATTGGGCGACTGGAATGATGTGCTTTTGATCCTGAAATAGATCACACAAGTGATAAGAAGATCTTTAGCATTCGTGTCGATGCAAATATATTTCGTGTTTTTTGGCTGACAAGCTAGATTTTGTCAATAACTTCCGAAATGAGCACCCTGATGGCACAATGGACTTCGGCATATAAATCACATCAGGTCCGAGACGGGGAGTGAACCCAGTTACTTGACCCTCGCCAACCTGTCACCTCGGTGTTTCGCCTCTGTCGATGGCGTCTGCACACTTCAGTCAAGCAATACAGAGATGGACAAAGTCAGCAAAGATTGTATGAAAGGATGACAGGGTCTAACATTAATCGTGATAATCTGTAATCGCGAAGAGATGTGCGGTTAATAACGGGAAATTCTTGAAACGAGATGCCAACGAAGCATTTTTCTAACCTCTGTCCTGAAAATGTCGACACGCTTTCAGTGCTTTCACTCGGATAAATAATCGTCTCTCTGATAACCTTCTATTGTCAAGAATAGATTTATATCAAATATAAGGAGCCTGCAAAACAGGCTAATCAAATGGATCGGTTTGATGAAGTGGATCGTCCTTCCTTATTGCCTTGGGTGCCCGGGTTGAAATGTCTCATCTCAGTAATGATGGGTTATGGGGCATTTGTTTGTTGAGGTGCGAAAAAATCTTTCACGAAATGATTGATTGTTTTACCAGAATATATCCTTTGAGGTAAGTAGAAGGAATCCTTTAAGCTAGCCTTCTTTCAATATACGCTCGTAAGACTTTGGTGCAAGTTTATTTAAGGCTTCGTGGCCAACATGTCTTATAAACATTTTTTTGGCGTTGGAAACTATTTCTGTTCTTAGCAATATGGTTTCTTTGCTCGAGAAAAACTATTTGATTTTGTGTTCCATAAACAGGATAAGAATATCCCGGTATGGGTGATTTTCAGTTTCTTGCTACATTCTGGTTGCTTTCTCTAAGACTTATATTTGCTGTTAAGGTTGTAGTAAAATGGAATATCTCCGGCAGAGTTTCACAAAAAGTCGATGGTTGTGTCCTGAGAGAGGGTCATCGTGATGTAACTACTTAGGAAAAGGGTTTTGTACGAATATTTAGTTGCTTTTTTATTTATCTATCTTTGGGTTTTTCATCTGAATTTTATACAAATTTATCTGAATTTTATACAGCTTTCTTCAAGTGCACTATTTACATTATTCGGACTATTGTCCTCATCTTTGTTGCTATATTTATTACAACGTTTCGGCCCTTCATTATCTGTCTATATTTCTGAGATGAGATATTATGTACGCTATTTACATTATTCGGACTATTGTCCTCATCTTTGTCGCCATATTTATTACAACGTTTCGGCTGTTGTATGCTCCGGCCTTATTCAGGTGGTTGGAATGTCGAACTGAACCCTTTATCTCGCTCACTGGGGTAGAGTGATCTAGTTCCACGTGCCAATGTTTTAATGGATGTCATTTATCAATTATCTCCTGTTAATTCCCCTCTGCAAGTTCTCCACTGCCTTAACAGGGTATTGAACTCACACTCTTTAGGTCCTGTCACTGGATCTAACCAACGCCTTTATCCATTGTGTTATGGGTCCTTGAGGACGACACTTCGCAGATATCTCTCCCGAGTAAGACCCCACCATAGAGGAGAACATGACTAAAGACTGTGTGTACCCTATCCCGTGCAGTTGCGGAAATGAATACAAAACCAATAATAAGGAGTGCCAGAGAAAAGCGATAATAACAGCAAAAATTGCAATATGAGCACTGATAAAAAATGATTGCTGAAGATATTAGGTTTACCCAGAAATTCATACCCGGATGTCCTCAAGGACACATGGCACATTGGATAAAGGCGTTAGTTAGATCCAGTGACAGGACCCAAAGTGTGTGAGTTCAATACCAACCACCGGAAGAAGGCCAGAGCGTACAACGGCCGAAACGTTGTGATAGACATGGCGACAAAGATGAGGACAATTTTCCGAATTATGTAAATAGTGTAGGTAATTTTTTCTTGCCAGTGTCTATTTTACGCCTTTATAACTCTACCATTCGTCCATGCGTCGATTATTACTGCTACATCTTGTCTCGTAATTCTGCTATACATTTAGAGATATTTCATAAAGTCCAAATAAGATTCTGCAATGTTATCGGTCCTGACCTGGCATCTCGACTACAGTCACTCTCTCACCGACGTAATGTAGCTGCCCTCTGGCTTTTCTGTAGATATTTTCATGCTAATTGTCCTTTAGGCATTTTAGCCCAGTCTTAGACTGGCGGCCAGGTCTCGTCATTTTACAAGTGAAATGGTTAGATGTAACCGTAAGTTCTATGCTAACAGTTTCTTCTCTAGTACTTCCGGCATGTGGAACACCAAACCGGGTTCTTGCTTTCCAGTTAACTTTGATCTTCAAAAATTTAAATACAATCTCAATCGACATTTTTGGTTTTCTTCATTCCTGTTCTTGTAATATTTTTTTCAGATTCATTCACACTCAGTTTTACTTGCCTCTTAGTGACTTTATCACTTTGCTTGAAGTGAAATGAA
>OZ038483.1:1910000-2107500 GCA_964036315.1 Acanthosepion esculentum | reverse complement strand
GTATATATATATGTGTGTGTGTGTGTGTGTGTGTGTGTGTATATCAAAAGATTGATCCCTGTAATTTAAAATGCATGTTTTAAAATGAAAAATCTTTCTTGAAGCTTTTATTTTAGTTTTAATTTCAAGGTAATAGATTAAGTATCTGTCTATATTTCTGAGATGAGGTATTATGTACACTATTTACATTGCTCGGACTATCATACTCATCATTGTTGCCATATTTATCTCAACGTTTCGGCCGTTGTACGCTCCGGCCTTCTTTAGGTGTTTGGAATGTCGAACTGAACACTTTATTTGGCTCGCTGGTGTACACTGTTGTAGTTCAATGTCTAGTCAATGTCAGTTATCAGTTAATCTCCTGCTTAATTCTCTCATATAATTTCATTCATTGGTGAATAAGTCCTGAAAGTTTTATTAAAATCGACAATTATTTTATATAAGAATTTCCAAATCAATGTGTTTTATATTGCAAAATGACATTAAAATTTCCATTTTAATGTGTGATCAACCACTGAGGAAAGAAGAAAAAAATTACTAGAATTTTGAATGTACTAAACAGCATTTTTAAAATATAATTTAATAATTTTGGTCTTTCCTTTAAATAATAACAAACATATTTCAATGATAAAAATTTACTGTTATTAAGTTTCGGACAATTTTCTATCATGCAAGCTCATTTTTAGTGAGACACTGAAGGTACCCCCCCACACACACTTATATATATAAATATATATATATATTAAATTTGTTTTTAATATATAATCATCGCAACATCAAAATTCCCATGTTTCAAAAGTGAAACCTCAATTTAAATTCAATCATAGAGAAATTAAACTTAAAAACTATAGATTCTTACCATCGCTTGACAATGGAACGGAACGTTGTATTTGAATTATAATTTGTATGATTGAATATAAATTTAGGTTTCAATTTTGTATATATATATATATATATATATATATATATATATATATATATATATATATATATATATATATATATATCCCAAAACTACATAAACTCCCCAAAATCCTTTCAGAAAAACACCCTAACACCTTTTCATCCAACCTACATCAAATTACACAATCAAATAATGAAGAGAACATCTATGAAATGTCAAAATCCCTTAAAATCATACCACCTGGTAGACCCATAGTATCAGGCATAGGTACCCTCACAGAACTTATATCTGGGTACATAGACAATATCATAAAACCTTTACTGCCTGACATACCTAGTTATATTAGAGACACTACAGATTTTCTCAACAAATTACAAAACATTAACTTAGTCCACCATGATACAATCCTAGTAACGATGGATGTTTCGTCCCTTTACACGAACATCCCAAATGCTGAAGGAGTATCAGCTTGCTATGAGTTCCTTAGTAAAAAAATTACCTAAAAACCAAATTACAGATATATGCCAATTAATAAATTTCATTTTAACACACAATAATTTTAAATTCAACAACAAACACTATTTACAGATTAGTGGCACAGCAATGGGCACAAAAATGGCACCTAGTTATGCTAATATCTCTATGCACATTCTAGAAAGGAAGATACTAGACAATTCAGAATTTAAACCAATACATTATTTTAGATATATTGATGACATTTTCTTATTATGGACTCATGGATCAGAAAAATTAAAAACCTTTTTTACTTTCTGCAACAACTTCCACGATACAATTAAATTTACCATGGAGCATTCATACACATCCGTCCCTTTGTTAGACGTTATGATAAAATTAAACAAACATACACTTTCTATCAGTCTATACAACAAACCCACAAACTAGCATAAATTACTACACTTTAACAGCTGTCATCCCCTTAAATTAAAAAAATCTATCGTATACAGCTTATTTCTAAGAATCAAACGCATATGCTCAGACCATCTAGATTTTCTATACAACATTAATAACTTAACAAAACTAAAATGTAAATACCCAATAAAAATAATAAAAGAAGCACTAAATAAAACTATCCACATAAATCGTAACACATTTCTCACATACAAGAAAAGTAAAAACAACACTCGGATTCCCATGGTTTTTAACCACAATCAATATTCCCACACACTTATTCACAATTTAAAAAAGGATTACAAAAACCTCCAGTTAAACAAAAAGATCAAAGACATTTTCGATAAACCACCCATTAATGCAAAGAAACAATCACCTAACCTATCAGCTATCCTCACCAAATATCTAAACAATACAAGCCAATCAGGAAATTACAAATGTAACAAACCTCGTTGCTTAGTTTGCAAACACTTAATAATCGATAGTGTATTTTCTGTACCCAAAACCAATATCAAGATACACCCACCTCGCCTCACCTGTGATAGCCATAACATAATCTACTATTTATTCTGCATAATATGTCCCAATAATGGATATATTGGGGAATCTGGAAATAATTTTAGATTTCGCTTCAACAATCATAAACTATCCATACGTCAAAACAAACCTTATTCCCCCATAGCTGAACATTTTAATCAACCAGGACACTCATTAGAAAACTGTAAATGTGTATTGATAGATTCTGATTTCAGTTCCACATACACACGCAAAAAAAAGAAAAATACTGGATTTTAAAATTAAATACATATAAACTAAGGTTAAATAAAGACTTTGGTATTTAAAATCTTTATAAATATGTCAATAGTTAAACAAAACATTTTTTAGATATAGTTAAAAAATTTTTTTAAACAACATCTAAAATATTATTACAGTTAGATATACGTTAAAAATATTCGAACACAGTTGCATTCCATATCACGTGACGTCCGCGTCTCGCGACGGACGCTACTTGCAAACAAACTTCTAAAAACAGTCATTTCTGATGAAAGATTGGGGTCGATCTGAAATATCAAACATATATATATATAAAAATATAAATAAATACATTCACAAAAACACATTCATTTTTTTTAATTTGCAACTTGTTAGTTGTTTTTTCTTTATATTTTTATATATATATATATATATATATATATATATATATATATATATATATATTAAAATAATAGGAAAGAAAAATGAGATTATATATATATATATATATATATATATATATATGTAATTAATAAACAATAAAATCTCAAATCACCTCATATGGTGTAAAACTATTTCGACGAAGAGATCAGTCGTCTGTCTTATCAACCCCTGCGAGCTCTTTTGTGGATCAGTTTTAATATTTTTATTACAAGGATCCACTTGGATTATATACCAACAGATTTGTTACCTTTAGTATATATATATATATATATATATATATATATATATATATATATATATATATATATATATATGTGTGTGTGTGTGTGTGTGTGTGTATAAACTTTCTAATTATAAGCTAGTTGAAATATACATAAAAGTATTATTATTTCGTGTTCATCGATAATTGAACTTGACGTACCTTTATTAATTTTGTAATTTACTTAAAAAATGTAACACCTGTAATCTAATTGTTATAATTCCTAGCACCAAATATTCATATTAAATCGTCCTAATATTATCTCTTAACTTTCTTGTTTCTTGAGAAATTGCATTACTTGCATGGCTCACATCTACATTTCATTTCATGTCATGTAACCAAAATCTTATCCAGATATATTTCTTATCCAAGAAATGCCTTTTGTCTGAAAAGATGAAAACTACTTTGCTAATTTTTGCTGATATAAAATCGAAACACGTCAAATACTGATGTTGGGACCAACAACAAATGGCCAATACAAACAAAGGCAAATCAATGCAGATACAAGCATTGGGTTGGGGGTAATGACTTCGGCCCTGTTCGGTCGAAAGGGAAGCTCTAATATTTTCTTGATTCGTCTTTTTCGAGACAAGAACCTGACTGAATAAAGCTAAAGAAATGTGAACTGCCTGATAAATATATGTATACACATATGCACACGTATATATATATATATATATATATATATATATATATATATATATATATATATATATATATATATATATATATATATATATATATGCGTGTGTGTACGTTTGTGTGTATATTTAGACAAATAAAACATACATCCAACAATAAATAAAATGAAAAGAAATTTATGAGGAAAATAAATAAAATAATTAAATAATTAAATAAAATAGTTATTTGACGTTTTATTTTAAATGGTTCATTGCTTTCAAATATGTTAATTTTTAATATTTTAAATATTTTTATTTTTTAATACTTTTAAATGCTTTCAAAATAAATTTATATTTATAAATCTATCCCAGTCTGTTTCTATCTAACTCAGTCTCTTCATATCTGGCTAAATTTGTTCATATCTATTTCAGTTTTTCATATCTATCTCACTGTCTAGTTAGCTATCTCAGTCTTTTCATATCTATCTATCTATCTATCTCAGTCTGTTTGTATATATCTATATCATTATGGAGAGACAAACCAATAATTCTTCGACATTCTATAACGTGGTAAACCTGAATACTGAATTCCGAAGCCAAACTATTTACCAATTCTTCTGACGTCAGTTTTGACTGAATCGCAATCTTCAGGAAGCGTTACTTGTCTTCAGCTCAACAACTGGCCAAATGAAGATGGATCAGAAAAAAGTGGTAGTATGACATGATCTTTAATGATTTACAGAGCTTGTCAGATCCTTTCTTCTTTACCAACATATTCTCTGTGATACTGATACCACATTGCCTTGATGAGTTCCAGATTACAATGAAGAATTATCTCAATACTTCCGCACATTTCCCCACCAAGACAGTTTCTTATGAACTAGAATGATGCGACAGAAACATAATGACCGTTTTTTTTTTTTTTTTTTCGTTAAACGAATTATACGATCAGCCAGTTCAGGCTTGAAAGTGATTTTTCCTATGCTACTTTGAAGTATTTTTGCAGTTATACTATATATATATATATATATATATATATATATATATATATATATATATATATATATATATATACTGTTATACTATATATATATATATATATATATATATATATATATATATATATTACGTGCTAATACCCTTAGGAAAGGTGTGGATCCTCTACTTTTCCCTCAAACTATGGGTAAATAGCAGGACAGACTGGGTTCTATAGCCTTGTATGGCAACTGGTCTAAGAAAAGGACAACTCTGAATTGAAAACCTGCGGAGGGTCGTTTGGGGACCTTGTGGCATTCGCTGCACCAGGTCCCTGTATTCGTCCATCCAAAAATTTTGGATGGCCCTGTACAAAGCCTTCACCACTATAATCAAATCTCATGTGTCGGTGTCGGGCTTTCAGTTTCTAGGAACAGATCTGCCTGACCTTCATACGTCGAATTCGACGGGAGAGTCTATCATATCATATATATATATATATATATATATATATATATATATATATATGTGTGTGTGTGTGTGTGTGTGTGTGTGTGTGTGTGTGTGTGTGTGTGTGTGTGTGTGTGTGTATACATACATATATATATATATATATATTATTTACATTATTCGGACTATTGTCCTCATCTTTGTCGCCATATTATTACAACTTTTCGGCCGTTGTACGCTCCGGCCTTCTTCAGGTGGTTGAAATGTCGAACTGAACCCTTTATTTCGCTCACTGGGGTAGACTGTTCTAGTTCCACGTGCCATTAAAACATAATAAAGAGAAAGAACAGTAAGATATATAATCCGGTGTTCTTATTAATATTTTTATTTTTACAAAACAGTGCTCAATGCAAATCTACAGAGCATAAATATTATAAATTTACTAATTTAAAAATATGGTTCCATCGCTACACAGGAATTACCATGTTTCAAAAACTAAAAACTTCAAATCCAATTATAGAATTAAGTTAAAGTCCTTAGATTTGTTTCATTTTCAAATTCCAAAATTCTCTTGAAAATGAAGCAGGACTACGGATTTTATTTTAATTCTATAATTAAATTTGAAGATTTAGTTTCCGTTTTTGTTACATGGTAATTCCTGTGTAGCGATGGAACCATATTTTTAAATTAGTAAATTTATAAGATATATGTATATACTCAGCTATGCATAAAAAGGGGGAAAGAGAGGGTTTTATAGCCTTGGGTGTCGACCGGTCTAGGAGAAGGACAACTTTGAATTAAAAACCTACAGACGGTCGTTTGGGGACCTTGTAGCATATTGTGCACCGGTTCTCTGTATTCGGCTCTTCCAAAAAGTGTGATTGGTTCTGCACAAGTCCTCACCGCTAGAATCAAATGATATGGACGGCGAGTCTGACTGTTGATTCTAAGAATTGAGCTGCTGGACCGTCATACGTCGAAAGTCCAAACTGGTGTGTGTGTGTATATATATATATATATATATATATATATATATATATATATATATATATATATGTGTGTGTGTGTGTGTGTGTGTGTGTGTGTGTGTGTGTGTTTGATGTATGTATATAAATTTATCTAAATTCATCCAAATAAATAAACTAACAAACCGATCCCGATAAATTAACGGTTAGAAAAAACAAGTAAAGATAATCAATCCAAATAAATGCATGAAGTAATAAACAAATTAAAAGCTGCTCCCGCCAAAATATTAGGTAGAATAAACTACAAAAATCAACCACAAAATTGAATAAATAGCTTTAATTATCTTCCCAAATCAAAACAAAACTATTACATAAGCGATATAAACAAACGATTTAGCCGAATTCGAGAAAGACTTAACTTAGTAAGAAACAAAATTCCATAAAAAACAAGATGCATTCCGAAAAAAACTAAAAGAAGATATAACTAAAACAAACAATTCAACAAACGTATTCATCGTAGCGAACAAAACTAGATATTTATATTCTATTAAGCTCCCCGACACAATAAATTACTCAAATAAGTATAACACTGATTATCAGTCAGCTTTCTGTCAACTCCTTTGAAAAAAATAGCAACATTGTTTTAAACTATTCAGAATAAAACATAATCATAGCAAATTCCTTTGTAAGTTCGACCTCTGACATCAAACTTCTTATTTGACAGGAGAAATTGACCAAAAATTCTTAACAGACATTTCCACTCCGATCTATTTCATACATGTTTATATAGTGAAATATGGATGCACATATGTGTTTATGCATGTAATCTACGAAAACCGATATTGTGAAGCGTTTTTGTTTCATTCACGAAAAATAAAATAGTGCTTAATATAACTGTCTATATTTCCGAGATGAGGTATTATGTACATTATTTACATTATTCGGACTATTGTCCTCATCTTTTTCGAATATGACTAAAGACTGTGTGTACGCTACCCCGTGCAGCTGCGGAAAGACATATAAAGGAGAGACATGACGCCCCCTTAAGGTAAGGCTTCAAGAACACCAGAAAGCTGTAACACGAGGGGAAGTAGAAAAATCAGGCGTGGCTGACCATATATGGAGAGAGGATGGAGATTACCACCCTCTGTGGTATCAGGTTGAGATTATAGACAAGTAACACCATTGGAAAATTCGTAAACTTAAGGAATCAGCACATATGCTAGGCCACAAAAATCTTCTGAGCCGACCAAGCATAGAAATAAATACATTATGGGAACCAGTAATAAGGATTGTCAGAGAAAAGCGATAATAGCAACAAAGTTGCAATATAAGATCTGGTAAAAATATGATTGATAACAGCAAAAAATTGCAATATGAGTACTGGTAAAAATGGTCGCTGAAGACATTAGGTTTATAATACCCAGAAATTCATACACAGATGTACTCAAGGACACATGGCACAGTGGATGGTGTTGGTTAGATCTAGTGACAGGACCCAAAGAGTGTGAGTTCAATACCCGGTTAAGGCAGTGGAGAACTTTCAGAGGGAAATTAACAGGAGATAACTGATAACTGACATCCATTAAACATGACACGTGGAACTAGAACAGTCTACCCCAGTGAGCGAAATAAAGGGTTCAGTTCGACATTCCAACCACCTGAATAAGGCCGCAGCGTACAACGGCCGAAACGTTGTAATAAATATGGCGACAAAGATGAGAACAATAGTCCGAATAATGTAAATAATGTGCTTAATATAAATATGTATAACGCATACAAACTCACACATACACATATAATAAAGTCCATCTATTCTTTTATGTATGTATATATATAATTGTTACTCATTAGTATCTTTTACATGATAAATTCCTTGTTTCTCCATTATATCCAATATGGCGTCGTAAAGCGATTTATGTATCTCCAGTGGAACATTTATGGCAAAGATAATAATCACTGCCTTTGACTGTCAATGCTTCATTATTTCTACTTTTATCTTTTCGATTCCTGCCGCTTTTTATCCTTTTTTTTTAATGGGAATCCGCCCTTTTTAGCAGAAACAACAAAAACTATATCCGTTAACTGTCATTTTCATTTAATTGCCGATGGCAGACGATCAGGTACATTCCCTTTCCACCTCTGCTTAATTCTTTATGCAGGGATTCAATGTGATTAATGAAAGTTATACGGACTGAAAAAAATCATTTGCAAAACAGGATTTTGTGCGTTTACGTGTGTGAGCTAGTGGCCATTTCACATATATCTACGAATAATCGACGAAGATTCTTTGATATCGAATATAACAAAGACAGATTTTATGGATATTACAAACACTGGAGACTCCATTCTTGTGTTTCGACCAATTCTCGTTCCAGCAGGATAAATATTTAGCAGTAACTAGACTTCCAAACTTGTTTCAAATTCTTGCAGGAAAACAATGTTATAAATATTTTTATTATCAGATTTTGACACAATTTATTTCATATTTTTATTTTTTCTTCCCATTTTTTATCTTTTTATGAGAATATATTATGATGTTCGGGACGAAAATGTGTATTTCATCGCTATGGACTGTGAGTCAAACAACCAGGGCAGAACTAAGGTTGAATGGTAGAAAACTGCGTAAGGAATTGATTCTTCATCTCTTCTATCCGACACTGTGTCGTTTATAGCGCATTTCAAAGTCGAGTTGGACGTCCTTCACGTGAGTTCTCTTGAGAAGCGAAGAGAACGTCCTTCATGTGAGTTCTTTAGAGAAACGAAGAGAACGTAATTCATCAGAGTTCTCGTGAGATCCGAAGAGGACTTCCTTCACAAGAGTTCTCTAGAGAAACGAAGAGAACGTCCTTCATGTAAGTTCTCTAGAGAAACGAAGAGAACTTTCTTCACGAGAGTTCTTTTGAGAATCAAAGAGAACGTCCTTCATGTGAGTTCTCTAGAGAACCAAAGAGAATGTCCTTCATATGAGTTCTCTTGAGAATCGAGGAGAACGTCCTTCATGTGAGTTCTTTTGAGAAGCGAAGAGAACGTCCTTCATGTGAGTTCTCTTGAGAACCGAAGAGAACGTCCTTCATGTGAGTTCTCTTGAGAAGCGAAGAGAACGTCCTTCATGTGAGTTCTCTTGAGAACCAAACAGAACGTCCTTCATGTGAGTTTACTTGTGAACCGAAGAGAACGTCCTTCAGGTGAGTTCTCTAGAGAAACGAAGAGAACGTCCTTCATGTTAGTTCTCTTGAGATCCGAAGAGAACGTCCTTCATGTGAGTTCTCTTAAGAACCGAAGAGAGTTCCCTTCATGTGCGTTCTCTAGAGAAATGAAAAGAACGTAATTCATGTTAGTTCTCTTGAGATTCGAAGAGAAGAGGACGTACTTCACGAGAGTTCTCTTGAGAACCGAAGAGAACGTTCTACATGTGTGTTCTCGGGTGAACCGAAAAGAACGTTCTTCACGAGAGTTCTTTTGAGAACCGAAGAGAACGTCCTTTTTTCTTTTTCATTTTGAGATCCAAAAAGGACATTCTTTCCGAGAGTTGTCTTGAGAACCAAAGAGGACGTACATCACGTGACTTTTCTTGATAACCGAAGACAAAGTTTCACCATCTAAATTTTTTTTTACCTGGAATGACAGACTTTCTATTTTTGCATCGAATTGTTATAGCTTTTGAAAAATGGTATTCTCGTGTCACCAGAAACAAAACAGATATTAGTTTCAGAAAATAGAAAAATCATTTCAAATATAAAATCTAGGACTCCATTCACAAAAGTATTTCCTTTGTCTTTAGTAAGAGATGCAAATTTTTGTTTATTACTATTTTAGCAACATAGAAGGGTCATCGCTACAGATATTTTTTTGCCATCAAATTGATTGTGTTAAAGTATTATCACCAAAATGTCCTGCTTTGGTAAACAGAAAAAGTGTTCGCCTGTATAACTGCAAAATAAATCCCAAGAGATCGTTTGTTTCGGAACATCTGCCTCATCTTCCATACACTCACCAAATTTTAAAACTAACAGGTTTGATTTCCGATCTCATGAGTACTTATTGATTTCCTATCTCATGAGTATTTATTGATTTTCGATCTTATGAGTATATATTAATTTTAGATCTAATGAGTATCTATTGATTTTCGATCTCATGAGTATTTATTGATTTCCTATCTCATAAGTATTTCCTATGGGAAAGAACGTCTAGAAAGAAAAAAGTTGAAAATAGTCTTTCAAAATTGCTGTCAAAGATCAGAAATAGACATACAAACTATTTCCGCTTAAAACAAAATCTGTTCAAACACAGAATTAAATTTGTCTTCCCTTTGGATATTAGTCATCGAAAATATATAGTTTATTTCTAATAATTAATATTTAAACATCGTTAACTTAATTAAGGGAATTAATGTTTATATCCTTTCGGTTCATTTCTAAACAATCTAATATTTGACTAATTATCACTTTTGGGTTATTTTGTGTACATGGTGTTTACTAGTGAGACAACCAAAATGAGCTGACTCATTTTATAGTTTTTATAGTTTACCAAGTGATGGTTAACCAATCAGGAGACGTGGAATATTCGATCCGATGTGTATAAAGGCGACCATTTTGTTTATTTCTTGACGGAATATCCACCGCCAACCTCTGATATGAAAGACCTGCAGAACTAGGTTTTCCTACTCTCTCCGAATATCCACTGCCAACCTCTGATATGGAAGACCTTAAGAATTCCTGAATAGCTGCTACTAGACATTGGTGCTGTTTCATTGAACAAATTAATTACTACGTCGGATTTCTACATTGAAACTACATTAAACATGTTTTACAATCACTTCATGCCAATTATTCAAATTACCTCTAAATGAGACATCAGACTAACCTTAGATGGCAGCCATCGTAAGAGAAGGAAAATTGTTTCCAATCCAACTGGGCATACTGATATCGATTTCGGTGCGTAGCCCATCGACGTATTGAGTTTCTTGGAGTCTAGCCATTGTTTTCTATGTTTCCGGATGTGGCATGGATAGCGGCTAAGAAGAAGTCGGTAAAACTTACTTCTACTTCCAGTCCGTTATATTCGCTAAGGCGCAAATAGTTCTGTGGAAAGTATGAATCCATCTCTTTCCCCCTAACTATGGGTTAAATAGTAAGACTTGTTTATGGAAAATACATTGTTATCTTCAAAATAATATGAATGCATAAAAACGAATTATTCTTACAATCCAAAATAATATGCTTCGGATTTAAATGACACGTATAGGGGCTGAGAAACCAAAAAATATTCAATTTTTATCACTAGTGTCTTTTTCTTTTCTTTTTTACATTTTAAATGACGTTCTACATTGACGAGATTCGCAAGCAAAAAACAAAACCGTTATTAAATTTCAAATACAATTTTAACATATCCTTAAAATTGTGAAACAGTTGTGAAAATTTCCGCCAATATTTCTTATTAATATAAAAATGAATATAGTGGGTTTTGGGGTAGACATCTTTGGTATAATTTTGTTAACAGCGAAATTAATGTCTACCGTCCTAGATAACAGAAAATGTAGCTCTCAATATCAATGCAAACTGCGGCCTCCTTATTGAAGTATATTATCTTCTAGACGGACATCATTTACCATTTTATCGTTTTCTGCTCATAGATACCTCAGTTAATTTTTAAATAATAATATTTTTTTAATATTTACAAAGCAATCACAACTATCAATTCCATAGATTTTTTTTGTCTAAGTAATTAATCTCTATAGATGATCTCCGATGAGATTGAAATTACTTGGGAAACTGAAAGAAAAGAAAAACCCTATGGCGCCTCCATAAATGAATTTAATATTAACATTAAGAAGTCGATCAGAGAATTCGAGAGGATTAGAATAATATAAATAAGCATAATATGTCCAGATTATTCAACCACTCATGCTTTATATATACATAAAATTTAATTTTATAACATATATATGTATATATATATATATATATATATATATATATATATATATAAAATGTTTAATTTTTTATTCTTCAAAACCTATATATATATATATATATATATATATATATATATATATATATATA
Source organism: Acanthosepion esculentum (assembly GCA_964036315.1). Classification (NCBI taxonomy): domain Eukaryota; kingdom Metazoa; phylum Mollusca; class Cephalopoda; order Sepiida; family Sepiidae; genus Acanthosepion; species Acanthosepion esculentum. The sequence continues at coordinate 2,095,156 of OZ038483.1, read as the reverse complement.
TATATATATATATACGAGCGTCATTCAATAAATAAGGTGAATTGTTCGGTATAACGACTTCTAATACAGATAGAAGCTTACTTTCTTTCTTTTTCAACGTAGTCTCCCAGCACTGTCACATACCTTTCCCATCTGTGCACAAGCTTCCGTATTCCCTCAGCGTAAAAATCTTTGGACTGATGTCTCAGCCAGTCGCTCACAACACTTTTGACTTCATCGTCACTTTTAAACTTCGTGCCTCTCGTGAACGCTTTCAAGGGATCAAACAGGTGAAAGTCTGAAGGGGCAAGGTCTGGGCTGTAAGGGGGATGAGGGAGCAGTTCCCAGCCCAGCTCGTTGATGCTCTGCATCGTTTGGGCTGCTGTGTGAGGCCTTGCGTTGTCATGATGCAAGATGACTCCTTCTGACTGATGACCCCTGCGTTTGTCCCAACAGATAAGCTCAAAGTCCTTGCAATGTCATCCACTGTCACCCTTCTGTCAGACTGAATGAGGTCATTGATTGATTCGATCACCTCAGGAGACCTCACTTCTGTAGGTCTCCCAGGCCTGTCTTCATCCTCAACACTGCTCCGTCCTTCTTTAAACAATTTAGCCCACTTGTAGACATTTTTTTGCTGAAACATGTGGCACCATACACAGTTGACATTCTCCTATGAATTTCAACTGGTTTGCACCCTTCAACAACCAAAAACTTGATAACTGCCTGCTGTTCAATCCTGGAGCATGCTTCTTGGTCGGCCATCTTTGTTAATCGCCAAAACTCTCAAAGTTTTTTTTAATCTGCAAAAGAAATTAAATCCATGTGAAAAAGAAGTAAAACAAAAAAAAGAGTAAGCTTCTATCTGTATTAGAAGTCCTCATACCGATAGTTAGGAGGATATCTTGTTTTGTATGCTAAATACACATTCATTTTAACTTGTTATGTCTAAGTTGATTACATCACATCTAGACAAGATAAAGCTTTTAAAGATAAAAGATCTTCAAAAGCTAAAAAGCAATGTCAACAATATGTGGATTGGTCGTCAGCGCTTCCGACTAATTTAACGCTATCCTATAATAAAGTTGTTTTCAACAGATAATATTGTCTGATAATGACGCTATCAACAGAAATGATGCAATTACACTTTCTTTATTATTTACGATTACTTTGTGCCTTATGTTGAATATTATTTTCATGCGATTATCTTTTCTAATCAAAACGAACCTATTTTCCCTCCAATTCGCCGTTCACTTCTCCATTGCGATTTCTTATTGGCTGACACAAAATGAACGTTTTGTTTTACGTAAAAAGAAATCAGAATATTTCATTATTAATTTTTGACATTACTGAACATGGCCTCCTCTTGCATTATATTCTGCTATTATTAGTATTTTTTTTTATTCGATTCTCTCAGACTATTTTACTTTTCTGATTAAAAAGACGTTTCGGCCGTTATACGCTCCGGGGATCTTCAGGTAATATTTGTTGGAATGTCGAACTCTCTATTTCGTCCAAAGTTGGAGAGTTAATTAACTAAAACTGAGGTACGCATGGTGTGTAGAATTAGAACAATCTACACCCGTGGTTCGATTCAGAATGCCTGCAAATATCGCCTGAAGAAGTCCGGTGCATACAACGGCCGAAACGTCGTGAATGTAACAATAAAAATGAGGACAATAATCCGAACAATGCCTCTATATGTGGGAATGGTGACTGTATCAAAATATAATCTGTCTGTCATTTATAATAACGATTCTCTAGTGTTATTTTTTCTTTTAGCCTTTCTTAGACTTGGTGAACATTTTTATATGTTTTGCCTTTGAAAGGTAAGGAGGGATAACAGGTTTTTTATTGTTTTTTTTTTATATATTTCGATTCACCATCTATGGAGAGTAATATCTCTTTTTTCTTAACATTGCTCTCTCTTCCCCTTTGTTTTAATATATATATATATATATATATATTAATATAGACTTTTAGAATATCCGTTTTAAAAGCCATCATTTCCAAAATTACAGTTAATATGATTTATTTTCAAGGGTCTTTTTCATCTTGATTAATTTTTGGATTGCTATTGAGGAAAACGGAATTAAGGTCCCAATATTCGAGTTTGAATATTGCTCAAAGTTACTTCCATATTGATTCAGTATGCTTATTAATCGAAGAAATGTTCGGTTAAAACGAGGCTTGGATTTTGAAAGAAGCCACAAAACACGATCCAAGAAGACAGACCAAAATATTTCTCTTTGTGAAAAATTCCTCATAAACATTGAGAAACTATTTTTAATGTAAACTTATATCTATTAACATTCAGTTTAAAAATTCTCTGTAAAAGAGGAAAATTATTATCTACGCGAACGGATTTTTATATTTAGGTTTGTATATGTAGACTGAGATTTAGGCTTTATATATTTGTGCTTTTAATATTTAGACTTATATATATATTTTTTATTTTTTATATTTAGGCTTTTATATATATATTTTTATATATATTTTTATTTTTATATTTAGGCTTTTATATATATATTTTATATATTTTTTATATTTAGGCTTTTATATATATATTTTTATATATATTTTTTATTTTTTATATTTAGACTTTTATATATATATTTTTTTATATATTTTTTATATTTAGCCTTTTATATATATTTTTTATATATATTTTTTAATTTTTTATGTTTATGCTTTTATATATATTTTTTATATATATTTTTTACTTTTTATATTTAGGCTTTTATATATATATATTTTTTTTATATTTTTTATTTTTTATATTTAGGCTTTTATATATATATTTTTTTATATATTTTTTATTTTTATATTTAGGCTTTTATATATATTTTTTATATATGTTTTTTATTTTTTATATTTAGGCTTTTATATATATATTTTTATATATATTTTTTATTTTTATATTTAGGCTTTTATATATATATTTTTATATATATTTTTTATATTTAGCCTTTTATATATATTTTTTATTTTTTATGTTTATGCTTTTATATATATTTTTATATATATTTTTTATTTTTTATATTTAGGCTTTTATATATATATTTTTATATATATTTTTTTATTTTTTATGTTTATGCTTTTTATATATATTTTTTATATATATTTTTTATATTTTATATTTAGGCTTTTATATATATATTTTTTTTATATTTTTTATTTTTTATATTTAGGCTTTTATATATATATTCTTTTATATATTTTTTATATTTAGGCTTTTATATATATTTTTTTATATATGTTTTTTATTTTTTATATTTAGGTTTTATATATATATTTTTATATATATTTTTTATTTTTATATTTAGGGTTTTATATATATATATTTTATATATATTTTTTATATTTAGCCTTTTATATATATTTTTTATTTTTTATGTTTATGCTTTTATATATATTTTTTATATATATTTTTTATTTTTTATGTTTAGGCTTTTATAATATATTTTTTTATATATTTTTTATATTTAGGCTTTTATACATAATTTTTATATATTTTTTATATTTAGGCTTTTGTATATATTTTTTATATATATTTTTTATTTTTTATATTTAAGCATTTATATATATATTTTTATATATATTTTTATTTTTTATATTTAGGCTTTTACATATATATTTTTATATATATATTTTAATTTTTATATTTAGGCTTTTATATATATATTTTTTATATATTTTTTATATTTAGGCATTTATATATATTTTTTATATATATTTTTTTTTTTTATATTTAGGCTTTTATATATATATATTTTTTTATATATATTTTTTATATTTAGGCTTTTATATATATTTTTTATATATATTTTTATATTTATGCTTTTTTATATTTATGCTTTTTTTATATGTAGACTCGGATTTCTATCCTCTGGGAAAAGACATTTCTGTGGACAATCTTTTAAAAACAAAGCCTGTAATTTCCTTCCCGATCAAGGTCACCTGCTCCAGGAAATAATTTCGTCGAGAGTCCAACATTGATTCTAATTCATCAAAAAAAAGCGTCAAAAACAAGGAAACTGATTTCAATAAAAGGCATTGGCATTTACTTTTGACTTAATCGCAGTGAATATCTTGTTCTGGTGAAGATGATGACGGAACTTTGCAGATGCATCCTATGTGGGAGTAATGTAGACTAGAGTTCCGGATGTTTCCATACAAAGAAATGTTTGAAAGCAAATGGCCGGTGATACAAACGAGATCTGACGGTACAATCTGTTGACTCAAGGCGATTTACATGAGATGCTTTGCATTTTGGAGGAAGTAGACAAGATCAGTAAAGGTTGCCGATTTTTCGTAATTTTCAATCGGATTTACAGATTTGACATTTTTCTTAATTGTGTTAGATACAAGACGAATTCGTTTTTACCTTTTGTCGTACTAATTTTTCACCGCAGAAAGAAAACAGTCATACGACGCCAACAGAAATCAATTACATGTCATGGAACGTGATGTGATTAACTTTGAGATACAATAGCAATTTTTAATCCCTCGACAAAATTAGTTCTTAATCGTTGGCTCTCATGTTAAAGAAAACAAACAGTTCATCAGCAAAACAAGTCCTTCATACTAAGGATATTTAATAAGATCAGCTTAGTACGCCATGGAGCCAAATGAGGTACGAAGGGTGGGTGACTCCAGATTAGGGGGAGGTCACCTGTTCCTTTTACCTGTTACCAAAAATCAACATTCTGGCTTTATCTGCGCTTACATACATGGCTTCTGATTCAGGTGGAAAATACAGAACTCCATCAGCCAAACAATCCAAAGTTGCTTAATATCATTAAAAAGGTCTTAGAGATTCTCAATGAATTACCACAATTGGTTAACGGAAGAATGTAGAGGCGGCGATGATCCACGTTGTCGAAAGCTTTGAAATGGTTCAAGCTGATCAGTATGTCTTGCGTGTCGTATTCAATTCTGTTTTGTCACAGCCCAAATACGTGGGGTACCTACCAACGAGATTTGGAAGCCGATTTCTCAAGATCTTTCTCGATGCATTTTAACAACCCTGTCACTAACAGTCACTGCACTGGCACTAGAAGTCACCTCCCTGCCACCATCAACAGTCACTGCCCTGTCACCAGCAGTCACCGCCCTGTCACTAGCAGTCACTGCCCTGTCACAAGAATTTACCGCTCTCAGTTACAACTACGATCATTGATCTTTAACAATTGAAACACACAACGCTTATCGTCTTCGTTCTTCATGTAAAAACAGTTCTTAAAAGCAGTTATCAAACGACATTAAATAAAATTCGTAGCGTAAACCATTCAACGTTGACGGCTTGAAACTTACATGTATTATATTTTAATTTAATTTATGCTGTTCAAGTATACCGATGTTTTGCAAATGGTTACAATAAATTTCAATATACTAAAGTCTAGATGCCAAGTCAGGATCGATTACATTACAAATCCTTCTCTTGATTTTGTCAAGAACCTCCAGATGAATAGCAGGAACACCAGACTAGATATGGCAGCAGTATTCAATGCAAGAACGAATGGTAGACTTGTAAATGTGCTAGATGTATTCTGACGAGAAAAATGTTCTGCCACGGCACAGTGACGAAACTTTCCTTTCAGTAGATGCAGTTTTTGAGAAAAGTTTCTCTATGGTGGTTAAATAAGAGCAGTTTTTTTAAGTTGAAATTTACGGGTCATTTCCTTCCCCAGTTAACCACTAATCGGAGGATCTTTTCAAGAACAGCAACCAGGTTTACTTCCTCAGCTCTGATGGATTTGCTATTGAGACTGTAGTAAATGGTAGTGTCATCCGCATAAATGCCTAGTTGGGAAATGATAACACCAGGAAGATCATTAATGAAGCCTCTGTCTTTTCTACAAATATATTCCTGTACTAACAAGATTTTTTCTCCTGGTGCCCGGACGACATGGATTTAAGCAAGCTACAACATTGCCTTCTAGGTAGTACAGTTTTATTGTTGAAATAGTTAAATGCAACCGCCAATTCTACGCCAATGGTTTCTTTTCTCGCACTTCCTGCCTGTGGAACTCTCCTCCGTTTACTTGCTTCCCTGATAACTACAATCTTTAAAAACTGAAATGCAACGCCAATCCTTATCTTCTATCTTCTTGAATCCCTTTCTTCTGTTGTCATTTCCTCAATCCTCCCTATACTCAATCTTTTCTCTTACTTTCACTCCCTCTACCCCACCCCTGCGTACTAATGTTATTCCCGCCTTGCTTGTTGTGAAATGGTTAAAAAAAAAACTGAAAAAAAAAGTCATCCAAATTTATTGTTTGTATTCAAGCATGTTTTTACCGGTGTAGTTTTTCCATCTTCAACTTGACGACGTTTTGTCGGGCATATTTGCACTAAAACCGAAGAACTCCATACATTTTTTTTCAGTCTGGGCGTATGAGATCTTATCAATTCAAACGTGCACTATTTTAGATTAAGCCTTAAATTTGAATCCCGTTTTCACTGACAAATTTGCATTGAGAAGATTTTGTTTAAGATATTTACAGAAAGTAGTCACTTGAAAACACTTTTACGATTTAAGCACATATATAAACACCGACACAGAGAATGTAAGGTCTACGCTCGGATTAGCGACTCATGGCTACACATCCATACTGGCTAACAGTAGTTAACAAAGTTTGAAGCTAAATAAAATTCATTCAGTCGTGTATTTTCAATTCGTCTCAGCATAGTAATTTCATACATAACATATGAACTCCTAGAAAAAAATTCCATTCATATATATATATATATATATATATATATATATATATATATATATATATATATATATATATATATATATATATATATATATATGCGCGCGTGTGTGTGTGTGTGTGTGTATGTATAAATATAGGTAACTATACTCGTGTCGAAAAACCTCCGAATTCTTGATTTACAAATAGCCAAACCAATCTCGAAGGGAAAAAAGGTTTTAAAAAAGAAAGAGCCAGGAACATGAAAGTCTGTCGAAAATAATCGCACAGATACAGGTTCAAGGTCCAAAGAAAAAAAAAACGATACGAGTAAACAACTAACTAAAGAGCTCAATACAAACGTAGAGTAAACCAGGTTTGTTTAGGTTTGACTATATATATATATATATATATATATATATATATATATATATATATATATATATATATATATATATATATATATACATACATACATACATATATATATATATATATATATATATATATATATATATATATATATATATATATATATAGTGCTGTTCGATAAAAATCACTCACCTGATTTTTTTACTTAAAATTTTTTTCAAAATTGTTTTTGGGGTCAAACTAATTTTTAATTTTACTAATATAAAGACCTCTCCCCGACCACCTAGTGAAAAAGTTTACTCACCCTAAGGTATTCTATTGATAATTATAATTTTGGATATAAATGTGATTTAGGGAAAAGCTCTGTTCAAAAATAGTGACTCACTTATTTCCTGCAACTCGTAATCAATAGTAACATAACCGAACAGCTTTAAATAAAGAATAATAGAGGTATAATTTATTTATAATAGGTAATATAGTTCGAAATATTTAATAATCTATGGGTCCTTCTTTATTTTGAATAACCTTTTCAACCCTTTTTGGCATTGACTTGATTAGGTTCTGGCAAATCTCATCTCCAAGCATTGAATTCCATTCGAATAGGAAATTCACAATCAAATCCTCTTTGTTGCTCAACTGCTTTCTCGAGAGCCTGTTTTATAATGCTCCATAAGTTTTCTATGGGGTTGAGGTCAGGAGTTGGGACGGCCATGTCATAACACTCACCTGCTCTCATCAAAGTATTCCTTCATCAATTTTTATTTGTGACAGGGAGCATTATCCTGCATAAAAATGAGCTTGATGGGGTCGATTTGCACCCTTTCAGCAGAAGAAAGCAGACAAGAGTCTAAAATTCTCTTGTACTGCTCGCTCCTGAGGGTCTTTTCAATAGGTTTTAAGAAACCAGTTCCATGAAAAGAAAAGCATCCCCAGAACATTATACTGAACGGATGCTTGACAGTACTTACTGCTAAATCCAAAGAGCTTTCAAAGCTTCTTCTTCGGATTTTAGATCGCTTATCCTTTGAATTTAGCTCAACTTTCGTTTCATCGGAGAAGAGAACATTTAGTAAAAAAATCAGGTGAGTCATTTTTATCGAACAGCACTGTAACATGAACTCCTAGAAAAAAAAAACAAAGAAAAGTTGATGGAATTCTTCAAGAAGAAATGCAATCTGAGAAATATAAGAATGATTTAAGGCTCTTTTTTTATTTTCGAAATTCTTCCAATATGGAAACATTTTTTTGTTCATTCCATGTACGCAGTACGCCCACGCAGAAACTATCTGTCTTTTCATCAATTTAATTGATGGAAAATCATGCAGAAATAAGCCCACAATTTCTACACGGATACTTCGCAATAACAAACACTCGTAATTAGGCCGAAAGGACCCTCGGCAGTTGTTACAATTAGGGTGATTTCATAAACAATCAATTTTAATGAATTAAAAATGTGTTTAAATTGCAACAAATTCCAATGAATGAAAAGAAAAAAAATGAATGACAGTGCGTAAAAGCTTTTCCCCAATAAACGAAATTCTTGAAATATAGAAAATAAACAGAATAAAACTTCTGTCAAAATGACGCTGTAAAAGAATATTTTCGTTTTTGTTCAATATCGGTGTGCAAAAATTTATATTCTAGTCTTGTGCAAATTAATTGGAACAGAACGAATAATTCCGTTATTATTTACTTTTGTCGCATTTTTACTATGAAACAGGAGCCAGTGTCCATGTTAATACTTCGTATGTCAATTCCACAAATCGTTTCTTGCAGATTGACCACAGATTCTCGATTGGATTTAAATCAGTGGTGTTTCCGGGACAGTCTATAGTACTTTAATTTGCTCACTGGTAAGGCTTGCCAGTGTATTCGTGCAGCGTTACAATTTTCGTACGCTTCCTTGGAGTAACATCCATCGCAGACAATGGCCGTAGGACAACTAATCGACAGTCGTGAAAATAGTGTGATGAAAATCTGATGTAATCAAGGATGACGCAGTATTTTTCAAGGCCAAACAAATTTCATCATATACCCCGAAAATAGATTCATATTACTACACACCACTGCAAATGACCTAACCTGGGGGAAAAATAGAAATCGATTACACCCTATCACTCCAATGAGTCTAAAACTGACCGTATGTAAAAAGAAAGGACACTAACGCGGTTGTTTCAATTAATTTGTACAAAGGTGTACATCATATATTTACGACGAAAAAATAGGTTAGAGAATACACGGTATCATCATTAAAAACTAGAAAAGTCCTGGTGATAATGATTGGTGCAATCTGTTAAGAGTTAATCAATTCTACTTATCACTTTTCTCTTTTCTCCATAATTACTTTGGTGACTAACAATGCTTCATTTGTTCGGGTTAATTTTTCTTGAAAACTCACCGACCGTTTCTGAAGAGATCATTCTCAGCATTATTACTTATTATTAAATATCGCTTTTTATATTCGCCCGATTTAAGAGATTCCACGTAAAACCAAACTTTAGATGCAACACCGAAAGAGAGGCAGAGAATTATTGGCAAATACAGGGGTGGACAAAATAATTGAAACACTTGTTAAATTCAAAGAAAATTTATTTACTATGGAGTTGGTCCTCCTTTAGCCCCACATACAGCTTTAATACGTCTATGAATGGAATCATACAGTTTCCTGTCTTCATCCAGAGGAATTTTCAGCCATTCTTTCATTAAGACGGTGGAGGATAGCGGATCCAAACTTGTTGCTCCAAAATGCACCACAAATGTTCAATAATATTGATACCTGGAGCTTGGGAAGGTCACTCAAGGTGTTCTAGCTCACTTTCATGCCCTTCATGCCAATTCTTAACCACTTGAGCGGTATGTATTGGAGCATTATCGTCTTGGAAGGTGCAGTCACCATCAGGGGATAAAGTCTGGGCCATTTGATGAACATGATCACCCAAAATGTTCAGGTAATCTTTGCTGTTGATTCTACCAAGCAGAGCAACTATTGGACCGAGACATTTCCATCATATAGCGGCCCAAACTATCACTGATCCACCACCATGCTTCACTGTTGGAAGAAGGCAGTCAGGGTTGTAAGCTTCTTTGGGCTGCCTCCACACATAAACTCACCCTGAAGTTGGGAAAAGAGAAAAACTGGCCTTGTTTGAGAATATGACTTGCTTCCATTGGTCTGCAGACCAGGAATTGTGATCTCAGCACCACTTCAACCTCTTTTGAATGTTGCGAGTGGAGAGAAGAGGTTTCCTCACAGTGGCTCTTCCATGATGGAGCTCAGGGCGAACAGTTTTAGTAGAAACGGAGCTATTCAGATGGTTTTCAACACAGCCGACTATAATCTTAAGGGTTCAGTTCGACATTCCAACCACCTGAAGAAGGCCGGAGCGTACAACAGCCGAAACGTTGTAATAAATATGGCGAGAAAAGATGAGGACAATAGTCCGAATAATGTAAATAATACACATAATACCTCATCTCAGAAATATAGACAGATCTCTCACGTCATTTAATTAAAGAAGATTATTCGTGAGTATGAATGGATTGTGTTAAAAATAAGCAAACATAATGTCTGTAATTTATTTTATATATATATATATATATATATATATATATATATATATATATATATATATTTGAATATATTTTTGAAGGTACAAAACCTAATTACAGAAATAAAAGTGTGTAGCTTAATATCGCAAGACACGTTAAAAGCGAAGCAACCGGTTTCGCTCCCGCTCTTCAGGCCTCTGCGGGAGATTTAACTTAAATTAAAACACTAGAAAATGTGTAATGAGAAGGAGAAGGGAGAAAAAATTGAACACAAGGAGCTAGAGACAAATGACAGTGAACCCCAACAAACATTCACGCTGCTTACACAGGGGAGGCTTGCGGTACACGATATAAAGTGCCTCCAGCACCTTGAGGTGAAATAATGAGTGCGACCGGGACAGAACAGTGAAACAATCAGCACTAAAATTAGCAGCACACCCTCTGTTATTTAAGAGGTGCCCACATATGGTGGAACCATAGGTATTTGGGACACGTCCACGTGTGAATCCTGATCTTGGTGGGAATATGCTGCTTAATTCTCATATCCAGGCTTTGAGTAGTTCTATATATATAGAGAGAGAGAGACAGAGAGAGAAAGAGAGGGGAGGGCGAGGGGGTAGAGAGAGAGATAAAAGAAAAATTCATCTTAGTCGACGCGTTTTGTCTTTTGTAGCACTTTATAAAGACAAATGCAAAGATCTTATTTTTCAAGTTTTTTTTTATACACGAGTAAAAATGTTATTGGTTTTTTAAAGATAATATTAGTGATCAATATACATATATATACATATATATATATATATAAATACATAAATATATATACATATAATAATTTTTTTAATTTAAAAAAAAATAATTATAATTTAAGCTCTACTTCTGTATGGAGCACTGTTTTTTAAAAATAAAAACAAAAATACTAAAGATTTCCGGATTATTTACCTAACGTGTTCTGTCTTATTTTTCTACATACCTATACACACACACATACACACACAGACATATATATATATATATATATATATATATATATATATATATACATCAACGGCGGCTCCCAGTCGTGTCCGAGTATCGGGTTCCGTCATGAGTCCTATACGACAGAATGCCAATCGCTAAGGATATTGGTATATTAAGTGGTCGTGGCTGTGCGATGGCCACGCACACTTTTTGGAAGGGCGAATACAGGGACCTGGTGCACTGAGTGCCACAAGGTCCCCAAACGACCCTCCTCAGGTTTTGAATTCAGAGTTGTCCTTCTCCTAGACCAGTTGCCAACCAAGGCTATAGAACACAGTCTGTCCTGCTATTTACCCATAGTTGGAGGGAGAAGAAGAGGATTCACACCTTTCCCAAGGGTGTTAGCACGTAAGTGAATGTAATGGATTGAGGGATATATATATATATATATATATATATATATATATATATATATATATATATATATATATAATTTCCAAGAGGATAGAATCCAGGTAGAACTCAATGTCCAGGACAGAGTAATAATAATATAATATAATAAAAAGCTCAAACACTAATATTTCATGGTTATAATTTATTACATTGGAATCGTAATCACGATCCAATTCACCAGACCTACAAATTCAAAAAGCTTTTTGAATTTCTAGGTCTGAAGAATTGGATCGTGATTACGATTCCAATGTAAAAAATTATAACCATGAAATATTAGTGTTTGAGCTTTTTATTATATATATATATATATATATGTGAGAATTATATTAAAGTATTATTTATCTTCTTTCATTTATTATATATATTTATTTGAAGTTATATATTTATTGGTTATTATTATTTCTTTCAACTTTTTCCTGTATTTGTTTTTGTACAACTAACGGGAAGATAATTTGTTTTATTTTTACTTTGTGTTTTTGCTTACCTAAAGTTATATTTATCAACTTTAAATTTTCTAATCTCGTTCATTCTTTATCAGTTGATAGTTTATATTTTAGTGCTGTTAAAAATGCAGCATAAATTATTTTACCCCATGTTAAATCATGACTTCATAATCTCCGAGTATTTTGGGCTTAAATCCCGATTTATATTTTCATTAGTTTCTTTCTGCTATCTTTTTTCAAAATTAAAAACTTGGGTTTCTTCATTTATACATAACTATTTCGAAATTTCTTTTGTTTTCTAGTGTTTTTTTTTACCTAACGTAAAAAATGCTAATTTTAAGGCGAAGGCGGACAAATAACGCCTCATGACCAGTTACATCGAATAGATGGAGCTTGACAGTCCAGGAAGAAATTCATTATATATATATATATATATATATATATATATATATATATATATATATATGTGTGTGTGTGTGTGTGTGTGTGTGTGTGTGTGTGTGTGTGTGTGTGTGTGTGTGTGTTAAATGAATAGAAAAAATAAAGACAAGAAAAAGTTATGAGATAGGTGCTGGATTTTTTAACCGACACATAACCTTAAATCTGACACAGCAGCATATTTTTTAGAACTTTTCTGCGCCCCCTCCCAAGTAATAAGAAAGTGGATATTAAAAAAGGAATGGACATGAAGTAAAGCAATAAAAGATGCAATTGAAGAATAAAGGCGACGAAAAGCAGATGGAAAGAAATGAAATGAAGAAGATGCTAAAAAAGGTGAAAATCTGCGAATTTGAAAGAAAGAAAGAAAAAAGAAAGAAAAAAAGAAAGAAAGAAATGAGGAGGAATAAAAGAAGAAATCAAATCCAATCTTTTCAGGATAAAAAAAAATCTACTTAGCTATTTTCACTTTGATTGTAATCATTCCGTTTTTGACGTCACACTTGTCCGAACGAATTGCTGCTCATTGAAGGATATCATGTCGGATATCAAACCACAATAGCTTATCGATTTGTATCACTTTACGCCAGGAAATAGAGTCACAGGCCGAATTGACCGATAGAGAAATAAAAGTGTAACCCAGTGCAATCGAACTGGGCCGAACTATCCGATGAGTTTACCAAAAGAGATGCATAATTTTTCCTCTTTTTCTTCTTTTTCTTCATCCTCCTCTTCTTCTTCTTCTTCTTCTTCTTCTTCTTATTATTATTATTATTATTATTATTATTATTATTCCGCCCTCCTCTTTCTCTTCTGATCACTCATTTTCTTTGTTTTCCTCTATTTCTTTTATTTCTCCTTTTCTTATTCTTCTTTCTCCTCTTCTTTTTCTTTTTATATGTTTTTTATGTCTCCCTTATTTTTACCTTTTTTCTTTCTCGATCCAGCTCCCTCTTCCTCATTTTCACTTTCCCTCTGAGTTCGTTTTCGCGTTTAAACCCCCCCCTCTCTCTCTCTCTCTCTCTCTCTCTCTCTCTCTCTCTCTCTCTCTCTCTCTCTCTCAAACCACGACATATAAACTTCGAAACAGCTCCGAGTTCTTTCCTAAGCCTAACGTATTCTGAAACAAAGTTCCAGTTCATAATACACAATGAGGATGGAAGGCAAAGGCCGAGTTAATTGCTTGCGACACGAGCTTGCCTTAAGACAAGCCGCCATTACGCTGTTAATCTTCCTTTGTCATCTAATTCTTTTTCTACGTTTGTCATTATTTTTATTTGTTATCCCCTTATCATTTTTTCATTTTTCTCTTTCCTTTTTTGATTTCGTTTCTCTTTTCTGCACCTTTTTTCTTTTTTGCCTTTTTCAATCTATATTCTTCTCCTCATTTTTCTCAATCCCTTTCACATTCTTTCCTTCTTTCGATTTGGCGCCCTCATCCTCATCATAGACAAATATATATTCAGTTTGTCTCTTGCTTTTTAGCTGATTTCCCCCCCCCCGCCTTCTCTCAAGCACCACTTTCTAGTCTCGTTAGAGTGCAAAATTGTCTCCAGTTCCTTGTGGGTGATGGATTATTTTCCACCCGTCAACCCCTTTCCCATAGATGAAACGACACATGCCTCTAGCTGGTCTGTCGCTATTTCCATGAAAAGTGTTCAGGCGGTCTTCAGTCTTAGTTCCACCAGATTTAACCTTCACTCCTAAGACCCACCATGCCACGCCCATTGTAGCGAACCACTCTCAATTCCCTTCGTATTCCATTGGTGAGATGTAAGTTCCACTCGAGCAACATCTTCCCAGGAACTGTTGCTTTGTGGAACCTACTCCAAGAAGCATACTTCTCCGATCACTGCAATCTTGGTCTGTCTACGCTCAACCCCACACACCCGGATAAACTGTGCGTCTTACTCTATAACCCTCTACCTGTTGTAGCTCTTGGGCCTTATACAGAGTAAATACCATTGTAAAAAATACTTACTTACACTATTTGTATTCGGACTATTGTGCTCAATTTTGTTGTTTTTATTACAACGTTTTAGCTGTTTTGGCCTCTAGCCATCATCAGGTGTTTGTCAAACCAGGTAACCTTAAGAGGATTTCTCACAGAATCCTTTATTGAATCTACGGTGGTAGGACAATAGCTTGGTTGGTAAGAGCATTGGTTCGTGAATTTAGTGACGTGGTGGCCGTGATTTCAATCCCTGGATTGGGCAGTGTGTACATGGACTCCATTGAAAAGAGTTAATAACCGAACTGTGCTAAAAAAAAAAAATGAAATAGACGATATCGCTAGACATGTGCAGTGAAACGAGAACCGTCCACCACCGGATATTAAATAACAGGTTCAGTTTAGAATTCCCTGTGGGTTACCTAGATCACCTGAGGAAGGCTGGAGATAACAACGGCCGAAAAATGTGATGAAAAAGACAAAGGTGAGGACAATAATGCAAATGTAAATAATGATAATTTTTTCTTCGCTTTCAAATTTCTCAAATTTCATTCTATATCTTTTTGTTTCTTCTTCTTCTTCTTCTTCATCATCATCATCTCCTTCTTTTTCTTTTTCTTCTGCTACTACTTTGTCTTCTTCATCATCATCATCTCCTTCTCCTTCTTCTTCATCATCTCCTTCTCCTTCTTCTTCTTCTACTACTACTACTACTACTACTACTTTTTCTTCATCATCATCACCATCATCATATCACCTCCTTCTTCTTCATTATCATCATCATCATCATCACCTACTTCTTCTTCTTCATCATCATCATCGTCATCATCTCTTTTTTCTTCTTCTTCTTCATCATCATCATCATCGTCATCTCCATCTTCTCCTTCATCATCATCATCAGCAGCAGCAGCATCTCTTTCTCCTCCTACTCCTTCTTCTTCTTCTTCTCTTTCTTCTTCTCCTGCTCCTCCTCTTTCTACTTTTTCTCCTCTTTCTCCTTCTTCTTTTTCTTCTTCTTCTTCAACTTCTTCTTCTTCTTCTTCTTCTTCTTCTTCTTCTTCTTCTTCTTCTTCTTCTTCTTCTTCTTCATCTCCTTCTCTTTCTCCTTCTTCTCCTCCTACTCCTTCTTCTTCTTCTTCTTCTTCTTCTTCTTCTCTTTCTCTTTCTCCTTCTTCTTCTTCTTCATCATCATCATCATCATCGTCATCATCACCTTTTTCTTCTTCTTCTTCTTCTTCTTCTTCTTCTTCTTCTTCTTCTTCTTCTTCTTCTTCTTCTTCTTCTTCTTTTTCATCAGCAGCAGCCGCAGCAGCACCATCGTCATCTCCTCCTCCTTCCTCTTCTCCTTCATCATCATCAGTAAGTAGCAGCAGCATCTCCTTCTCCTCCTCCTCCTCCTTCTCCTTCTTCTTCAACTTCTCCTTCTTCTTCTTCTCCTCCTCTTCTTCTTCTTCTTCTTCTTCAATTTCTCTATCTTCTTCTTCTACTTCTTCTTCTTCTACCTATTCTTCTTCTCCTTCTCCTTCTTCTTCTTCTCTTTCTCCTTCTTCTCCTTCTTCTCTTTCTCCTTCTTCTTCAATTTCTCCTTCTTCTTCTTCTACTTCTTCTTCTTCTTCTTCTTCTTCTTCTTCTTCTCCTTCTCCTTCTTCTTCTCTTTCTCCTTCTTCTTCTCCTTCTTCTTCTCCTCCTTCGCCTTCTTCTTCAACTTCTTCTCCTTCTTCTTTTTTTCTTCTTCTTCTCTTTCTCTTTCTCCTCCTCCTCCTTCTTCTTCTTCTTCTCTTTCTTCTTCTTCTTCTCCTTCTCCTTCTCCTCCTCCTCCTCCTTTTTCTTCTTCTTCTTCTTCTTTATGCATAATTCAAAATAGAAAACCCAATTCTTCACTCCTAAAATTGATGAATTCAAGCGCCATTTGTTTATTTAATGATATTTGATCGTTCATTTTGTTTCTCCCATTAGCTTCATGAACGATTCTTACCCACACCGCCAACCCTACTCCCCCCTCTTATTATACTCTTGCCGTCTTTGATGTTGCTGCTGCTGATGATCCTGCTGCTGCTTTTGCTGCTGCTGCTGCTGATGATGATGATGATATATCGGCTGCGAAGAAATGCCATAAAAATATCTCTTCGTGTCGAGGCAGATATTCGCTAACATGATTCAATTTAGAACTCATCAAGAGAGCTTAATAACTTAATTGTTAATAATAATAATAGGCTTAATAATAAATAAGAAAACTATTTTAAAAAGAAAAAAACGTCTGGAAATGCTTGAAATTAAAAATAAATGCAATACAACGGAATACGAAATTTGAAAGTAAGAATGAAGACTAAAATGGAAGATATAGAATATAAGACAAAAGCTAAAATATCAATAAACGAATTATAAAATTGAGAAAAATGACAAAAAAAAGAAAAGAGATACAGAAAGAGAAAAGAAATAAAAAAGCATTGAACTGAAAAAAACAAAACAAAAAGAAACAGACAATCAGGGATTTGAATAAACATAAACAAAAATAATCAGTCATTTTTTTTAAAAAAGAAAAAAGTGCACCATATAAAATTTCAGAGGAAATGGATTGAAATGCCAAATCTAGGTTAGCGGATTTCTTCTGACTGTAGAGCGATCGCTAAAATGATTGATTCATTCGTTTATTGATGTCCCACATCAAGACGACTCTACGACAAAACAAACAAGTAAACATTAAACTGGGTCTCCCTGTTTTGCGTTCAAGAACGCATTATTTTTTAATGAACAGGCAATGGCACAAACACATCTTTCGCGTACACACGTGTGTGTCTGTGTATGCCTATGCTTGTATGTGTATCTGTGACCTGAAAACAATTTACTCAGACGAAGACGTATTGAAAGTGCCATGCTCTAAGAGTCCCCAATGATGATTAATATATGACCGGCGTCTTTCAGTTTATACATTTGTAGGGTGCGTAAACTTTGAAAAATGTAAATAATAATAAAACTTATCTCACCAATATAGATTTTGTCTATATTTCTGAGATGAGGTATTATGTACACTATTTACATTATTCGGACTATTGTCCTCATCTTTGTCGCCATATTTATTACAACGTTTCGGCCTTTCAGTATCCGTCTATATTTCTGAGATGAGGTATTATGTACACTATTTACATTATTCGGACTATTGTCCTCATCTTTGTCACCATGTTTATCACAACGTTTAAGCCGTTGAACGATCCGGCCTTCTTCAGGTGGTTGGAATGTCGAACTGAACCCTTTATTTCGCTCACTGGGGTAGACTGTTCTAGTTCCACGTGCCATGACTAATGGATGTAAGTTATCAGTTAAATAGAGATTTTGTTCTCGTAAAATAAGCTTTTTCCTGGTGAAACTAGTACATCTGTGAAACGTTAAATTAGACATATACTGAATGCCTTATATCTTTTTTATTTTATTTATTTTATTTTATTTTTTGCAGGTTATAGGGCATGCCTTAGAGATTAAAATGGCTACGTATGATGGCCAGCAACGAGTAAAACTCATTTTTTCTATTCCAATGGAAGCTGAATTGTTCAAACTCAGAGAAAATACCGGCAACATTTTCATGTCAGTGTATCTTCTCGTGATAACATGATTCGGAACCTAATCACCCGGCTTGAAAGAACTGGATCAGTTGGCGATCTTCCGGGAAGAGGTCCTCAAGCGCACAGTGCCCACTGGCGCAGTAGTGGAAGCTGTACGATAGCGTGTCCTTGAGGGTGCAGCAGCTTCTGACCGTCGTTATTCTGTACAATTGGTCATCGCCAGAACATCGCTTCAGAAGATTCCGAAAGTGGATTTAAAAATGTTTCCATCCAAATAAAATTAAAAAAACCTGTGTTTGTAAAAGTTATTTTTGTTTTATATCATTCAGTCTTGCAGTGGCCACCCTGTATATCTGCCAGATAGATATGAACAGACTGAGATAGATAGATAGATAGATAGATAGATAGATAGATAGATAGATAGATAGATAGATAGATAGATAGATAGATAAATAGATAGATAGATAGATAAGAACTGATTGTGATAGATACATAGATACGAATAGACTTAGATAGATAGATAGATAGATAGATAGATAGATAGATAGATAGATAGATAGATAGATAGATATTGACGGAGTGCTATAGATAGGAACAGGTATTTTAAAAAAGTACCTCAACCTAATATTTCCTCTATTTCTATGTTGTCATACAAAGTTCAGTCTTAGATGACGAGGAATGATTTATAAGGAAATCTTCCGCAGCCAATATCAATCACAAATGGGTTTCGGTTTGTCAGTAATTGTTTTTATTCTTCACATAAATCAGAAGCTCACCTTGAAGTACTTATAAACATCAATGCAGAGGATAATATCTTTCGACAAAAATTCACTCATCTCCAAAATATATTTTCATTGTGTTATTCATGTATGACACAAGGTTAAAATCGGAACGCATCCAGCGGGAAGAGATCCTATAGTTTGCAAAAGAAGCTTGCTGATCTTTAATCTAAATTACGAAATTATATAAACATCTTTAATTTTTTTTATCCCGTGACATGTAGGGCCGAAGGGGCATTATGTGTACTACAGCCACAGTAGAAGTGTTTTTTCTTGGGTTTTGAATTCAGAGTGTTTCCTTCTAGACCGCTTGCCACCTAAGTTTATAGAACCCATAGCTGTGGGAGAAGAAGAGGATTCCTACCTTTCCCAAGAGGATTAGCGCGTAAGTGAATGTAACGGAATTCCAACTCGGTTCTCCAATTCCTCAATACGAACCGCTATCCATTACTTCAACGTGACCCTCAATTTTATTTTACATTTAGTAAAGATTTCATTATTAAATATTTTTAAGTTTCTGATAAATGAACACCTACATTTAATGCATATATCTTTGAAATACCCTTTTCTGAAAACGATTTAATATTGTTTGGAAACTGAAGCTTTAGTCTTTTATATTAAACCGGTTATTTCAATACGTCGCTTAACGTCATGCCTTTTAATTGGTCATATTTTGAAAGAACACAAAATATTTGTTTATTAGTTGGTCAAGAGAGAAGTCTCCGTTTCCATTAAAGTTTCAATCATTTTGTCGAATACTATAACATATTGATATTTCTCTTTGAAATAATATAGACTTGGCAAAATACTCACTTAATTCCGTTAATTTTTAACCCATTTTTTCTGGCAAAAATGTGAAACGGCTTATGAAAGAAGCAAGACGGGGTTATCGGTGTACATTTCAAGAATACGAAACATAAATCTTTCGTACATTACATTTTATTTAAACCCGATTCCCTTAAATTACTCAGGCATTCCGCGGAATATAGATTCTTTATTCCCGACAAGATATGATACTCTTTGATTCTCTTTCTCTGGGAGCTGTTTTTATACCTGTCTTACAGTTTTCTCATGCGCGCCCATCCTAGGCTTGACCAGGTGTTTACGTGTTGGAGACAGCCACTGGCTTTGGGTGAAGAACGGATCAGCATTTAGTGGATATGAGGTCAACCCACTGATGCATCTGATTTCTCTAGAGGACACTGAGCGCAGGTGATATTCCCATACTATAGAAAAAAACATGACAAGTAAAAAACACGTCGTAGGGATGAATAAAACGATTAAAACTGATGCGAATAAAATGGAAATGAGAAGATCCCAATCAGGGCAGCAAATGCTTGCGAAAATAAAGAGTGGGGAGAAAGTAGAAATTAATTGTGCTTATTATTGGCTGACACAAGACAGCAAGAATTAAGCAGACAATGAGAACTGTTATCGGCGCCGAAAGTGAATTCGGTGTACCGGGTTTAATTCTCACTTGATTCCATCTTTCTCCAGCTATGGGTTGAACAGTATGGCTGATTGGGTTCTCTTGCCTTTAAGTGGCAACTAGTCTAAGAGAATGAAGAAAACTCTGAAATCAAAACAGCCTGAATGTTGACCATGTTTACCATAGTCTATGAATATAGAATCCAGCGCAGTCCGTAATCTGTCCAATGAAGCAACGTTAAAGATTAGCAGTCACGAGTCAGACATTCTACTGAATCTGATTATATCGCCAATACCACTAGCAGCAGCTGTTCTGTAATTCTTCAGTCTTAGTTATCAAAGGTTGGCAATGGATATTCGGAAAAAAAACATGGCCGCCTTTATACACGTCGAATTAAATATTTTGAGCCTTATGATTGGTTACCACTTCTATTGGTGAACTATAAAATGAATCAGCTCATTTTGGTTGTCTCACTAATACACAAAAGGTGCCCCAAAACTCCAACACTGAAGACTTTTATTACTTTATGACAGGCGTCCACGTAATATTTCATAATCTCAATAAATGAGCCACCATGGTCAGCGATTAGCTGGAGTGCCTCGTGAGCGGAGCATTCTGACTGTGATAGATTACCTTTGTCTGAGTTTTGAATATAAGTCCAAAACGGCGCGAATTCAACAGAGGGTCGCAATAATTCTGATGCGTATACCTTCAACACCTAGGTTAGCGACCGGCTAATATCACGCGCTGAAGGATGCTTAGCAAATATGCAATATGCGTTCCCGTAAAGTTATTCTCCCAGCCTCCTCTTAGAATCCAATCTACCACCACTCTCTCCTAATAAAAAGAATAACAAAAAGAAATGGTCCTTTTCGTTGTTACCGTTTTATGTAGTAGCGTGGGCATCCAGAGACGACACAAACTCAGCTGGATTCACAACATTACTTCAGTGTACGAGATAAACGTACTCACCAGCGAACTACTATAGGTGCTTTCTTTACTAAACTTATTTAACAGTCAGTTATATGCCATGCGTGATATACGCTTAGGCGATCATGACTTTCGATACATGACTGATGTTATAGACAAGCGTATAGTTGCAAGATAGAAATACGACAACAGCAGAAATAGATTTACGTGATTTATTTCAATAGGAACGTGTGGTTTTGGGACAGCTATCTTGTGGTATAATTCATAAGTAGGTTGATCTCTCATAGTAGTTCCCACTGATTGGCGTGGCGTTCCTCCTGCTGACTGCTGCTGACTGTTCAGACTAACCGTGATCGATCTCTTCCCCGGCCTCCCGTTGACTGCTTTGTACTTCCCCGTGTGACCCTTTTTATCGCTTAACGGGCAAGAAAAACGACGCGAGTATAATTAGGAGGGAAGCATTTTTATTGGTCGAAAAATAGAAGCACTTTGAAATATTATTTTATTTTTCGATATTATTTTATTTTTATACCGGAACTCGTGCGTCGGGCCTATGCCTAAACGACGATAATGGTCATTTTGTGACGGGGCCTTGTCCCGTTCACATCCGACTCTCGCTCTTGAGTATGTTAGTTTATTTGCCTGCAAATCATTCGAGATATGTCTTATTTTATTTCATAACACTGACGAGGCAGAATTTTTTCCGCAATAGGTAGCCATTTCTTTCTGCTGTAGACCAGTTGCCATCCATTCGGCAACTGGTCTACTGGAGGGAGAAGAAGAGGATTCATACCTTCCCCAAGGATATTAGCGCATAAGTGAATGTAATGGATTCGACTGGAATTCGAACTCGTTTCTTCGATTCCTCAATCTGAGCCACAATCCACCACCGTGCTTCCTCCTTAGTTAACACAAAATCTAAATGGAAGAAACAACGGGTTTCCAACTGACACACGCCCAGGAAGTTACTAGGATTAGCTGTCTCTAATATATTGGCTCTTGAGTATAAGCAAATTCACTACGGTATCTACGCCCTGTAAAATGAACTTGCTAGCTTTTTCTTTGGTAAACACACTACAGGCAATTCGTGAAATAGATCAGAACGAAGAGTAAAATAAACAAAGAGAAGAAAACGAGAAATAAGAGAGAGAGTGATCAAGTAAGGAAAACTGTACCAAGTCGGTGGGAAAAAAGATCGATCAAAAAGAAAGGAATATAATAAGAATAAAAAAGAAAGTAATTTCGTAAATATTAAGGAAAATAAAAGACAAAACTAAGCGAATAATTGAGGAAGAATAAAGGTTATTTTTCAGATCTGTTTACATGTCTTTCACTTAATTATTCAAACAGTTCCAACTGACTTCGGCTATTAACCATTCTATCGATCTCTTAGCATCTTCACTATTTCCCAGCTCCTCAATCTGTATTGCCTGTCATTTACTTTTCCAAGAAACTTCCTTCGCCCAATTCAACTAAATAAGGCGTTGTGTATTGAGAATATATTTATTCCACCATCAGACAATCGAAACTAGAAAGCTTTATCTTCTAACCTTGATTTATTTCAGTCGCAGAATTGATGTGTTCTAGTTACCATTCTATTGTCTATTTCGTTCGAAATAGTCTCTTTTCTGCCAATAAAATCTTTGGAGATAAAGGGTTTCGTTTGTATAATTATCAAACCGATACTTGTTGTTCTATAAACCCAAGAAACATTTTCCTAATAATCTTTTTTTTTTCAGTTTTAAAATACTTTTAAATTTTGTCAACCGTTTTTCGTCCATTCACTCATTCTTTTCTTTACATATTATTTGTAGAATTATATCCATTGAGTCAGACATTTAGTGAAGATAAAATTAGCTGAAGGCGTTTCGGCTTGCTAGATTCGTTTGCTGTTCCACAGCGAAACATCAAATCCTTTTCATTCTATTACTTTTCCTTTCTTTCCGCTATTGTCATAATCTAATTTTTCTCAAATCTTAAAGTCTATGAAAAGTATTTTCGTTTTCTACAGCCTTTAACACCAAAGCATAATTTATGAACGCATTGCCCAAGTTTTTAATAAGATGCTTTTTCTGAATGTAGGTGATCGTGAACTACCACAGATTAATTTTATCTGTGAATTGCCATTGGGAAAGATAGTGGAGTAGGTTCCCGTAACATTTACCACGAGTTGCAATTCAGTGTTTCTTTCTCTTCGACTGGTAGTCATCTAAGTCGAGAGAACAGGAGTCGAATATATATATATATATATATATATATATATATATATATATATATATATATATATATATAGTGAACTCTCCTATCGTTTTCGACGTATGAGAGTCAAGTAGCTCTGTTCCTAGGAACCGATTGTCAGACACCAGCATATATTATTTGATTATAGTGGTGAAGGTTTTGTGTGTCTGTATATATATATATATATATATATATATATATATATATATATATATATGAAGAAATATAATCTTAAAGTGTGCTATATTTATGGGATAAAGTGCTCAATATCAGAGATAGAGCGTGTGTAAATATAAAAGTGAACATAGAAGTCAACACTTAGATGCGACAGTCTATTTCATGCTAGTGCAATCGTCTGACGATTGCACTAGCATGAAACAGACTGTCGCCTCTAAGTGTTGACTTCTATGTTCACTTTTATTTATATATATATATATATATATATATATATATATATATATATATATGATAAAAACTTATACCCATATTTCAGCTAGTTGTTGTTCGTATTGATGAGAAATGTAATCGATTCGGGAAACCTGACATAATTCCAATCCGATTTTCAGGATTTGCTAATTCTTTATCGCCTGAAGGTTTTGCTAAACGTATTTGACGACAGTACGATATTTCTATTTTATGCTATCATGCAAACTTTGCAAAAAAATCAAATTGAATCAACCAAATAAGAGTTAAGTAGAACTAAAAGGAAGGTGATAGCATAGACCATGTCAGTTTTATAAAAATAACATTGCTGAGATTCAATAAAAAAAGACTTACGTAGTCACTATAAGCTATAGCACATTTTCTCGAAATTTTGGGGCGAAATATTTTTTATTCAACACTACGTCTTTTTCTTTTGCCGTCAACATATGACCAAGTAAAAAAAAAAGAAACAAAGAAAACTTTGCTTTACACTACGTTTGTAGCTGGAGTGTCTGAACACCTTACAGAATAGTTTTCATTAATATTTAGCAAATGGCGAGTCAAATGTTCACATTGAGAGGAGCAGCTTTATGAATACCTGGGTCAAGTAATTACAATTTTTTTCTGGTTTTAGTCATAATTGAATTACAAGCAGTTTTATTTGTTTATTGAAAATAAAATGAAATCTCTCTATATTTCTGAGATGTGGTATTATGTACATTATTTACATTGCTCGGACTATCATCCTCATCTTTGTTGCCATATTTATCATAACGTTTCGGCCGTTGTACGCTTCGGCCTTCTTCAAGTGGTTGGAATGTTTCCCTCTATTTTTTTCATAGATGTCCCACAGATAAAAACGTGACCTCAAAGGTCCTTCTTTTTCGAATCTGTAATTTTTCTATTCTTCAAGTTTGGCACGTGGTCATAGTTCTAGGGAATCCAGGAAGTATCAAACTCATGACACTAACAAAATTTAATATCTTCCTTCGTTACGTATCCAAATATAATCGAACACCTCGAAGTGGAACCATTACAACTGAGTAGTGAGTTCGATCCTCACTACTTTCGGCCTTACAGACCTTACAAGCTTTAAGCGACGATTGGAAAATCCCTATCATCCTCAATGGGTTATTTTCCCACAATTTCTGTAATTTAAGGAATAAATACCTGTATCCAAATATAGTCATAGCTTAATTTGTTACAAGATAACTGTAGTTGGGCATCTAGTGAGGATTAAATTTATTAAGAGTTAACGTTTAATGTGAACTTAATCTGGAACCCGCCGTCTTTATTGGTGGTGCATCAAATAAGGTTGAAGCTTATTTGGTGCACATAATCATTTGGCAAAGTGAGTATAATATCCAATCAACTCATCTAAACTTGGCACAAGGCCATGGGGATGAGCCATTCAGTGAGGATTCAATGCACACTTCTATTTAATGGAACCAACTTGTTACACTATCTTAAACGTGTTATAACCCTTATCCTATATTATTGGAAGTTAACTTTTCCGTGGAAATTAAAATTGTTTGAAAACTCTGAAAGAAAAACCATAAATAGAATTATTTTTCAATTTGATCTGCGATTTATATTTTCAGTTAAATGTTTCGCTTTGTGCAGATCGAACTTCAGATGGACAAGGAGGCGTACATTTCTGTGTTTATGACATGATCTGAGATCTTAGATATGTTTTTTTAAAATAGTACAAGTCAGGAAGAATATAAAAAAGATTATAAAGTTTGTTTAACACATTGGCTGCCAATCACGATATTAACTCCTGGTTGCCAGTTTATATTATGTTGCCGATTACGAGTCATTTCGGGCCGATTATGAGTCATTTCGGGCCGACTACGAGTCATTTCGTACTAACAACGAGTCATCTCGTGCCGACCAGTGATTTTCCAAGCGTAGCTTGGATGTGGCACAAGGCCGAAAGTAAGAGGCACCCAGTGAGGATTGAACTCATTACTCAGTCGTAATTGTTCTAGCGAGACGAGCTTACTAACCATTACACCACCTTGAGGTGCCCTCATCTCGTGCCGACTATGACTCATCTCGTGCCGACTATGAATCATCTCGTTCCGACTATGAGTCATCTCGTGCCGACTGAGTCATTTCGTGCCGACTACGAGTCATTTCATACCAACAACGAGTCATTTCGTACCGACTATGAGTCATTTCGGACCGACTATGAATCATCTCGTGCCAACTACGATTCATTTCGTGCCGACTACGAGTCATTTCGTGCCAACTATGAGTCACCTCATGCCGACTACGAGTCATCTCGTTCTGACTATGAGTCACCTCATGGCGATTTCGAGTCATCTCTATAACTATAAGTCATTTTGGGCGACTATGGGTCATTTCGGGCCGACTACGAGTCATCTGGTGCCGACTATGAGTTACTTCATGCCGATTACGTGTCAGCTCGTGCCGACTATGAGACATCTAGTGCCGACTATGTCATCTCACCCATGGCATTTTCTGAGACAGATTCACCTGCGTGCGCCAACAACAAATTTATTCCCAGGGATACTTTTACTGTGCGGAAAATTTTAAGTCTTCACTTGAAGCCATAAGTCAACTGATCATTTTTTATTGCCTAAGTTGGCGTTTGAATTTCATAATTGACCCCTGGTAGTCAATGTAATATTGATATGTTATGTTTATGATATTGTCTTGTCTTCTGGTTGAGGTAGATGTCGCGTAAAGAAAAAATAATTTGAAATGTTTATTTTCGACGTAAGCAGTAGACAAGACAGTCAATCCTGTTGGCGCAAAATAATCTTCCTACATTAGTGTTAAATTACGCTTTGTGTTTTCTCTAAGATTAATAAATAACAAGAAAATCCCTAAATGTTTCTAGTAATTATTCAAGGTGCTAAATTCAATAGAATTCGGAAATTCCCAATGAGGATTGATTTCATTACATAAATAAAGGTCTAGAGGATTACAATATTTGCTTTATTTTTTTGTTACAATCCCAATGTTGACATTTCTCAGCTGAACTTAGAACATATCTCTAGACCCAAAGAGGATCCATAAACCTATTTATCCTGTAATATGGTAACATCTCGAAGTCGACGCTTTATTTGACCAATACAGCTTTAGAGAAAAAAATGTTTATTTTATTGTGATTGATGGTCACAAACAAGAGGGGATATGGTTTGTGTTTATTTTATAACTACACAGATTTCAAATTATTAATAACAGTTTGATCTCGTTTTAAAATGAATAGCTAGCTCTTCTCGTCTTCAAATGAATAAATTTAGATAATTTAAATAGCTAGTATAGTTGAATCATTAATGTCGCTATTTAATTTCGTAAAAAGTTTGGCGTCTAATTGAAACTTATAACAAACGGTCACATGCAATTGCTGATCGGTCAGTTTGTCGTTCGAGGAGGCCAAAATTAAACGATAGAAATAGATATAAGATAAGAAACGTTACATTAAATTTTGGCGGTTAATTTTTGCCTCACTGGAGCAGCGAGAAGAAATACTAAAGACGTTCACTTGAGCTTTAATAGAGTGATCTTATTTTATGGGACTTGGAAATGTTCTAAATTTTGTTGGTGTCTCTCTTTGTAATTCTGAATGGCGTAAATCGACAGAAATCTTGTAAGGACGCAATATTTCCGTAGTTTCTTCTCCAGTCCAAAATGCTTTTTGTCTTTTGTTTTCTTTTTCTTTTCAGCTTTATTCGTTACCGTGTCATACTTTATTCGAAGTTACTCATTTTGGACAAGTTTGCCACAAACAATGAACTCACTAACATAACAATCAGCGACCCTGACGTCCGCCAAAGTGGTCAATAATTAATATGATTCTCTAATTTGAAAGCAGGCTCTATATGGGGGCGCATGCAGCAATAATCAGTATTCTTCAGTAAGACGACCAATAGTTATTTATTCTGTCTGACACAAGGACTGAATTATGAAGTACTAAGTGAATACCGGTCTAATGACAATAAGAATGGTTGCTAATTATTAACTCGTAGTGGAACGATCGCAAAATATTTCTCTTTTTGATTTACAATAATTATTTCTTTTGTTTAATTAGTTTCTCCACTCCTTCCTATTCTTTCTTTCTTTCTTTCTTTCCTTCCTATCTTCCTTCCTTGCTTGCTTCTTTCCTTGAAGTAAGTTTCATTTTTGTTCCTCAAATGAAATAGTTTTGTACCTTGCTTACTTTCTTTCATTTTAATATCTTCAATGTTATTTTCTTGTTTCTCTATCATTTTCGACTTCATCGTTTTCATCTTTCTTCAATCTCTTTTATTCATTTTCTTTCTTTCCAACAGATTATTCCATATATAACAAGAAATAATTCTGCCAGGGATTCCTCATTACTGCTGGTACCATGGAGCCTAATAGCGTTTGTCTGATGTTAATTTAAGGGTAGTGCTATGGAGTCTTTCTTGAGGGAGTCGGCGTGAAATTTCGACGATATCGTACATTATATGAGTAACATTGTTTTTCTGTTCTTTGCTTTTATTTTCTTCTTCTTCATTTCTTTGTTTTCCTATTGTACGCACTTAAGTTTCCTTTTCTATTATATGCTCTTATTTTCCTTTCCTATTTTACGCTCTTTTCATTTTTTATTGTACGCTCTCCCTTTTCCTTTTCTATTTTAAGCACTTCTTTTCCCTTTTCTGTTGTACGCTGTTCTTTTCCCTTTTGTATTGCACGCTCTTATCATGTTTCTATTATACGCTCTCCTTTTCCCTTTTGTATTGTAAGCTCTTAGTTTTCCTTTTTCTATTGTACGCTATTCTTTTCCCTTATCTACTCTACGCTCTTCTTTTTCCTTTTCTATTGTACTCTCATCTTTTTCCTTTTCTATTGTACGCTCTTGTTTAACCTTCCCTATTGTACGCACTTCTTTTTTCTTTTCTATTGTAGATTCTTTTTCCTTTTCTATTGTACGCTCATCTTTTTCCTTTTCTATTGTACGCTTTTGTTTAACCTTCCCTATTGTACGCACTTCTTTTTCCTTTTCTATTGTACGTTCTTTTTCCTTTTCTATTGTACGCTCTTGTTTAACCTTCCCTATTGTATGCACTTCTTTTTCCTTTTCTATAGTACGCTGTTCATTTTTTATTGTACGCACTTATTTTTTGTTTTCTAGTGTACGCTATTCTTTTTCCTTTTCTATTGTACGCTCTTTTCTTTTTTTTGTTGTATATTCTCCCTTCCCCTATTGTACGCTCTTCTTTTTACTATTCTATTATACGCTGTTCTTTTTACCTTTCCTATTGTACGCTCTTCTTTTCTCTTCTCTATTGTACGGTTTTCCTTTCTATTGTACGTTCTTCTTTTTCCTTTTCTATTGCACGTTTTTTCCTTTTGTATTGTAATCTCTTCTTTTTCTTTTTCTCGTGTACGCTATTCCTTTTTCCTTTTCTATTGTACGTTCTCCTTTTTCCTTTCCTATTGAACAATCTTCTTTTTCCTTTTCTACTCTTTTTCCCTTTTCTATTATTCCATCTAATTTTTCCTTTTCTATTGTACGCTCTTCGTTTTCCTTATCTATTGTACGCACTTATTTTTCCTTTTCTATTGTACTGTCTTCTTTTCCTTTTTACGCTATTTTTTCCTTTTCTGTTGTACGCTCTCCTTTTTCCTTTTCTATTGTACGCTCGTCTTTTTGTTTTTGTATTGTGCGCTCTTCTTTTCCCTTTTTCTCGTTCTTCACCTTTGTATCTCTCCACAGTCTTCTTTACATGTTGCTCTGAATTTTTTTTTTATTTAAGAACATCGTTTTTTTATTCGGATCCCTTCGTCGTCATTTGATTTCTTTTTGTTTTTGTTTCGTTTGATTTCGATTAAATTTATCCTGCCATTTCTTCCTCTCACTTTTAACGAGAGTCAAAAACTTAATCTTTCCAGTAATTTTACTTTCTTTTAACTTTTAACGCTACGCATCCCAAAAAATAACAAAAATCTTCTTTCGAAAACTTCCCCTAGAAATAACAAGTGAAATCCAATCTCAAATCTCACCCCGAGATCTCGCAAAGTGGGTATTTAAAACGTTAATGCACAAACGGCCTTTGGCTTAATAAAACTAATGAACACAGCGAGCGAGTTGCATTGTCTACGGCAGCCATTTTAACATTCAACGCGTTCAAAAGGCTTCTTATTGACCAATTGGATTCTCTAGATTTTGGATCACTTCAGGAGATCACTTGATCTGAATTCTGTAGGGGATTAAATAGAGTATCAAGTTCGGCTCTTATTTCAACAAATAAGAATCAGACGTAGAGCATATCTCTTTCTAGTTTGTGTCAGGTCACAAGACGATCGTTATTTTTGGCAGACAATTGCCTGATCTTTTGACCTGTTTGTTTTGATTTCTGAAAGCGAAATCACTGCACAATTTCTAAAATATCTTCTTACATTTTCGATTCAACCGAATTTCTTTCTCATTTGCATTCAATTGGGACGAAGTCTCAACAAATAATAATAAATTAATTATTTACTCTTCAGCGAAAAATAGGTTAAATGTTTATCAAGAATTGGTAGAGCTAGCTGGTTAGCCATTGGTAGTGAGTTACAGAATGAATGAACTCAGCGCACTTTTGTATTGACTCAAAGATAAAGTTCTGATTAGCAAGCAGATTTCGTAAATTATTATTACTGTAATGATTTTGTACTATGTTAGACTTACTTTAGTAAAAAGTGCATGCCAGAGAGACAAGTTTCACAAGGGAAACACTTATTACATTTCTGGGAACAGAAAGGGAAAGATTCTAGTCTATCCAAGGAAATTTGCATACAAAAATATTATTATTTGATATATATATATATATATATATATATATATATATATATATATGCACGTTTCATTGAAAACGACAGACAAGGTTCTTTTATTTAGATTTATATACAATTTATCATGCTATCTGTTGTGGGGCTCTCCCCTTTTTACACAAGATTGACTCGTCTAAAGTATACTTATTCTGACAATGGAGATACGTAGAGTACACAGGGTGTTCACAAGGAGATACGTTGAGTTAGTGTTGAGATATGTAGAGTCCACAGAGAGAGGGAGAGATAATTACGGCTTCACTTACAGAGACATGTACATATACTTTCTACTAACCCATATTCCTGGACTACTATTCTTCATTCCAAGTTTGTATTCTTTCGTTCAATACATTTATTTTCCTATCTCAATTACTGGCGTTGTTTATTTATTTGTGCACGATTCCATCCCCGGAATCCACAACACTATCTATTTTTTTTTCTTTTCGGATGATAAAATATATAAAAGCTGTCCGAATTTTTTTTTATCCTTGAAAATGGCTAAATGTATAGACGAAGCGGTCGGATAAAAAGAACATTCGGACAGTTTTTATATAATTTATCATCCGAAAAAAAATTATTAGGTCGCATGATGAGAAATTGTATAAAAAAGCACCTAATAAAAGCATCTTGTCAGTTGTTTTTAATGAAATGTGGATGAAAGAAGGATTGCTGCCTTAATACACACGCACACACACACACACACACACACACACACACACACACACATATATATATATATATATATATATATATATATATATATATATATATATATATATATATATATACAAGTCTAGAATTTTTTTCTACATTCAACATCATCATTTGATAAGAGACCGCAGGTGTTGAAACAAAATGGCTATTTTTGTAGTGATTTTATAACATATTTATGTTATAATTTTTAAATAAACAATTATATATATATATATATATATATATATATATATATATATATATATATATAATAGATTGTCACTCGTATTCGAGAATACCCGTCGACTAGACCTTGTGTTTGCTCAACACTCACGGGTCTCACCTGTGGTTTATACTGCAACTATTCTAAGCAGACCTTAGCTTATATATATATATATATATAATGTCATTTAAAATGCAGGGACACATTTTAAATTCAAATATGTTGGATTATAAAAATGACATAGTGTACCAAATATATATATGCATAACTGCTATGCAAGAATTCAACATATTATCCAAAATTTGAATATTACATCCCTGAGATTGGTCACCACCCCGAAGTGAAAATGCACGAGCTCGCTCTCTCTCTCTCTCTCTCTCTCTCTCTCTCTCTCTCTCTCTCTCTCT
Source organism: Acanthosepion esculentum (assembly GCA_964036315.1). Lineage (NCBI taxonomy): Eukaryota > Metazoa > Mollusca > Cephalopoda > Sepiida > Sepiidae > Acanthosepion > Acanthosepion esculentum. Next base: position 2,062,824 of record OZ038483.1, on the reverse strand, counting down.
CTCTCTCTCTCTCTCTCTCTCTCTCATATATATATATATATATATATATATATATATATATATATATATGGTGTCCCATAATGATGGTACACATTTTAAGTTCAAGTATCTTGGATTATAAAAATGACATAGGGTTCCAAATATATATATATATACATAACTGATATACAAGAGTTCAACATATCTAAAATTTGAAGCGAACATTCACGAGCTTTCTCTCTCATTTCAAGCAGAGTACGGCTTAACATATCAAAGTGCAATGGCTGCTATTTATCTACAGATGCTCCGTTTTAGTTCCACGCTGTGTGCTGCTTTCCCACATAGAAAGGAAGTTTTTTTTTAAATTAATCTGACAGAATTTTATTACTTTAAACGTTAATTTTAGTGGATACTCGTATTTGAGTAGATGTTCCGTTTATTTAACAAATAGTATATTAATTTATTTTCCTCTACCGGAATGATTATTCGACAAATCTTATTAGAGAAACAAAATATAGCGCTGATTATTTCTCTCTAATATTCAGGCCCGGAGACGAAACTAAATAAATATACTGTTTAATAAATGGAGCATCTAATCAAATATGAATTTCCACGAAAAAAAAAAACGTTTAATATATATATATATATATATATATATATATATATATATATATATATATATATATATATATATATATATATATATATATATAGTACAAGGTCAAAAAATGAACGCACCCATAGAAAGTTGATTTTTGTATTTTTCTCAAGACAAGTGAGCAATTCGTTGAATGTTGTGGTATCAATGCCAGTGCATGGTTCCCTTAATTTCGTACAAATGACCCCTGCTGCTCAGAACGCACCCCCCAAACGTTGATTGTTTTATCGTGTTCTACAATGTCCTTGGTAGTCACTGGAGTATTTGTTTCACCGAGCATACAGCAAACACGTATTCATGCCTTTATATCTAAGAGTAAAAGGGGCTCTCGTCACTCCACATAACATCTTTCCAATCAGATTTAGTCCAGTGTAAAGTTCATTTACACTGGTTCATTGTATCAAGCCAACTGTGCCTGTAGACTTTTTCCAGCTACGAAATGTTTCTATTTTAAGTACGAGGAGGAACCCAAAATTAACCGGACTCGTTTTCCGTATGAAAGCCCGTAGTAGTTCAGGCTTCCACCTCTAGATGCCACTTGAGGCAACCCTCAGGCGTCAGTGTGCTAACTGGTATCATTCAGTTTGGTGTTTCACATTTGTTTAGAAGTGCTTCACACCTTTTCGTCTATTTTTTACCATGGCTGAAAGGATGCCTGTCGTAAACTGAAAGAACAGTTGGAAGTTGATCCAGACCTTTTTTTCCAAGGTCATCACTGGTGACGAAAGCTGATGCTATGGCCACGACCCGGAAACGAAGCAGCAATCAAATCAGTGGAAGCATCCAACGTCACCACGACCCAAAAAAGCGCGTCACGTGAAGTCCAATGTCAAGACGATGCTGATTTGTTTCTTTGATGTGAGAGGAATTCTTCACAAAGAATTTGTTCTTCCTGGTCAAACTGTTAACCAGGTTTTTTATTTGGAAGTCCTGAAGCGTTTGCGAGACAAGGTGAGACGAAAATGCCCTGACCTGTGGCAAAGTGGAGGGTGGTGGTTGCATCACGACAATGCGCCAGCGGACACCGCCTTGAGATTGAGACAGTTTCTGACCAAGAATGGCATGACCCCACTTCCCCACGATCTCGCCCCCTGCGACTTTCTTTGTTACCCCGAATGAAGAAAGTCCTCAAAGGAAACGTTTTGCAGATGCGGAAGAGGTTAAGAAGAAAACGACGGAGTCATTAAAAAACATAACTTCACAAGAGTTTCAGGACTGCTTTGAACAATGGAAAACACGTCTGGACTGGTGCATTGCTTCAAATGGAGAATACTTTGAATGTGATTAGAATTTAAACATGCAAAAATAAATGAATAAAATTATATGACACAATTCCGGTTACTTTTTGGTCCTCCCTCGTATTTGGAAACAATGTCTTTTGCTTTAAGCCTGAGTGTGACAATTCTTTCTGAAACCGCCAAACTAGCCGCTTTGGAAAGATCTTCTGCTATTGCGAATCGATCTTTCTATTGATCTCTGCTGTCGATAGATTTTAGCGGTAGACCAGATCCGCTACGTCTATTATATGTCCCAGTCTGATTTCTCTTTTTGATTAACTTGCAGACACATGACTCACTTTGATTAATCTTATCAGCTATCGATCTATTCGACAGCCCAAGATCAAGAAAACCAATGACTTGGCCTTTCTCGAAGTCAGAACAATTCTTAGGTATGTTAATAAATGCAAATACAAATGGAATAAGCTTTATATTTTGTTCATCATATATATATATATATATATATAGAGAGAGAGAGAGAGAGGGGGAGAGAGAGATGAGAGAGGGAAGACAGAATGACGAAAAAAATCCCCGACAATATCACCTACTGGATTACGGTATAGTTCGCAAACCTGACGTGCAGGTTGCCTGAAATGATCAGGATCTTCATGTTGACTCGACAATGCGATTGTAAGTTCTAAAACGCGTTTGATGATTAAGCCTGCTGCTCAATATCAGACTACCAAAGCAGTTCAAAATTCCACGCCCAAGACACTCGAGAAATTCTTGAGGCTTAAACTGAAGCTCAGATTACTTCCTATACATGGGAACAAACTCGAGATCAGATCTACAATGCGACAAATGAGACTCTGTGGTAAGATTCTGCTAAAGGTCATGATTGATTTGCTGATAACGACTAAGCCAATAAGAATATTATCTCAAATCAAAATAAGATACGAGAACACATTCTACAAAAATGGTTTGCTGCGGGCATTCAAAAACAGCTAGAAAGGCAATTTAAAGAAGCAAGGCTCAGTGTTCAACGTCGGCGCCGTGACATGAAAAAACACATGGTACTCTTAGTTACAGATATGAAGCCTGCTGTAGATAAAAAGAATAGCAAAGAGGTGTACAACCTCATGATGCAGGCTTCAGTAATGCATCTTAGATCAACATATGGCACGAGGCCCCTTACCAGCCTAATGGCAATCAGTAAGATGCAAAGAGCCCTTTTTTGGATCTGCTCAACAGCGATAGTCGTGTGAACCAAGCAAACACCTCTGGGAATGGTCCTCATGCTTTGGTCGATGCAAAAGCATCAGTAAAACGTCGGGAAGCTGTCGGAACGTGAAAGATCTTGAGACGCTTCTGTTCTTCTTACATTTTCTTAGATATCAAGTCGTTTCATGATGTCATTGAGACGAAACATATCCAATCTTTTTTTCTCTTTTAGATGAAAATCGTTTTTTTTTTTTTTCATACACGTCATTTACAACTTGTCTGTTGTCGGTTAAAGTATATTCAGACTGAGTTTCATTGTTACTACAAAAAGGAATTACTGTTAGCTGATAAAAGAATAGCAGCAAAAGATAAGCTTTCTCGCTTTCAGATTAACCGTTTGTGAAGTTTACGCGAATTTTACCGAATGACGGGTCGAGGACGTATCTACACGGCGTTATTATTCAAAAGACTTCAGACGCATTGTTTCAGTCGATATGTTTTTCGGCTCGCCATTTTTTCTCAACAGTATACAATTAAACATAAAACTAACAGAGAAATAATACCAGAGAATTCAAATTCTCAAGTTCAAAAATCTCGTAGACAGCTGACCGAAATCTGAAAGGTAAAAAAGCTAGTGTAGTATATCTGTAGCAATCAAGAGAGAAGGATTGGTTTTAATATCAGTTAACCGCCCATTGAAATATATTCATAAGTCCAATGATTCTTTTTTGCCGATGATGATCTTCGTACTGAAATCGATTAAGATAAATTGTCGTGTTGATTTCCATGAAGGCGAATAGTAATGCAATTTGCGCACGTAAAATTGTGATTCGTTTTTTTTTTAAAAAAGTTAGTCACATATCGGCAAATAAATGTTACTGATCCTGACGAAAGCCCAAACCCCGGCTCGTTAACCACATGCGGTTCTTTGGCCTTTAATATGCGCGGCCCGCTCAAATATGTTGGCTCAGCTTCTTATTTCATCAAAGGAAATAAAAATGGTAAGTAAGAAAAATTTCAAGCTTTATAATTATTTACTGGGTATGAATTGAGACCCCATTAGATTAAAACGTAATGGCTAGTAAACAATATTCAAAAATCTAAATCCTAATCTAATGCTCGATTTGTGTGAAGCATTGTACTTTAGTGCTGGGTGGGAAGTAATGGTGGGAGGCAAAGGGATTAAATAAATCTCTGATCTGCAAGGGTTAGAGAAGAATGTCAGAAGACTGGGGTCATGGGTAAGGGGAATTAAAGATTTGGGTTAACCGGAGGAATGAGAGCGCTTACATGTGTATGTAACGCATGTCTAAATTTTGTTCATGTCTTGCACCTCTCAAATATCTGAACTTTATCGAATGTGGCTCTGACATTAAGCAAGTTTGGCCAAACTTAAGAGGACAAAATTTACGAACAATAACTTGCGATAATATGTCGTTTTTCTTAATACTACAGACATTGTTAATATCCGCTGGATAGAGTCTGGCATAAGGACACAAAAGTGGGCACTTCTTGATAAAGGAACTCCGGTAATGACTTGTTTACTGTAATTCTACACCCATTAGACTGACACAATCTTACAAAATATGGTGCATTCAGTAAGGATTGAACTCGGTATGCTAATTATTATTCTATGTCATATTCTCAAATATTGCGTAAACTTAGCTTTATCTTAGCTCATTACCAGGATAATGCGATACCATTGAACATATTACATAAGAAATAGTCAACGAGACGAACTTGCTATTCTGATTCTGCAAGAGTGGCCTCCGAATGGATTCTTACACCCTTGTACAAATTAATTGAAACAACCGCTTTAGTTTCCTTTCTTTCGCCATACAGTCAGATTTAGACCCACTGGAGTGAGAGAGAGACAAGGTGCAAGCGAATTCTATTTTCTTCTCGGATTAGGTCATTTGCAGTAGTGTGCAGTAATTTGAATCTATTTTCGGGGTATATGATGTTTGGCCTTGAAAAATATTGTTATCCGTCATTACATCAAATTTGTATCACGCTCAGACACTATTGTCTCGACTGTCGATTAGTTGTCCTACAGCTATTGTCTGCGATGGACGTTACTCCAAGGAAGCCTACGAAAATTGTAATGCTGCACGAACACACTTGCAAGCCTTACCAATGAGCAAATCACAGTACTATCGACTAGCTCGGTAATCCAACTGATTTAAATCCAATCGAGAAAATATGTTCAATGACGTTATGGAAAGAACATACAAAGTAGTAACATGTGCACTGGGCCATGCTGGAAAAATACGAAAAATAGTAAATAATAACGGAATTATTCGTTTTGTTTCAATTAATTTGCACAAGGGTGTATATAACTCTCTATTACAGAGTCACCATTAGTCACGATAATGTGACACCATTGAACACATGACATAAGAAATAGTCAACGAGACGAACTTGCTAATTTGATTCTGCGAGAGGTGTCTACGCAACGGATATTTAACAGCTCGACTTTAGCAATCTGATTTTTTTCTGTCATCACAAACACAAAAGTAATTTTTAAAAAGCATTTCAAAATTAAGTGCTCATTATGCTTAAAGCTATATTTCTGATATTCACTATGTAGGATAATTGGCCCAGGTTAAATGTACTTAGCAGAAATGGCCGACAAACAGAATTGACAAAGTTTGCAATAAATATTGAGAAAGGAAAGAAAAGAACATGAGCAAAAATAAAACTAAGCAAACAATATATGCACGACAAAAGTAAGCAAAGCAACAGTAATGAGTCAAAAAGTTCACAAATGGTGTTAACGCATAAAAGTGATTCAGACAAGCGATCACAGCGTTCTGACTTTAATACACGAAAGAACAAGAATATGACGGATCTTACTGGCTAGGAATAAATCCCAGCATGCATCTGTACAGTTTGTCTATAAATTAAGGGAAGGGGATGTCTTTGCAGTCTTCCCTATCAAACTGGAAAATTTTTAAAAAAACTTGCTACCTGTAGTCCTTACTTTGGTAAGTTTTTGTCATACTTTATTAGAACCTATTGTCTTTGTTCGTTTGGGTCATTTTTAGTCACCTGTTTGCTTTACCTTTGCAAACTCTTTGTCTTAAGCCTTTTTCCTACGTGCTGGCCACGACTGCAATGGCGGCGTCTCCCGAGTAGCTGAATCACTCTGTATCTACATCGGCTTGGGCCTCTGATAGAACAAAAAAGATGTGCAGCATTTCGCGCACATGTAGGAAAGTTACCGCCAATATATGTCCGGTAAAGCACTCCTCACGATACCAGCAGCCCGAGAATTAGTGACCACTAGGATCATCTCCCTGTTAAACGGATGTGAAAACCCGTAAATACATCAGAGGTAGAAGGGAGACAGTGAAGGAGGCTATCAAGACCCTCAATACTGAGGCCAAGGTTTTGGCAAAGCGCAGCAATACCATCAGCAGAGGATACCAAATCGGTGAGGTTATGAGCCGAATACATGGGCACCCGCAGATTATAAGCAAAGCGGGTATGTCACTAGAGACTTTGTGCTCTAAGTGACAGTGACCCGCTAAAGCTTCCATGACATCCACGAAGGGAAGAAGTATTAGAGGGACGAAAGCTCAACTGCTGGCTTCGTGGGCCTACTGGGCATTTGTCCAAGGCGTTCCCTGAAGGAATCAGGCTCCAATGAGAAGACCGGCAAAGCCTTCAACGGATGGAAAGATGGGATCAAAGGCTGCGACACATTTTCCGGCTCGCCAACAGGATGTTCCCCAAATGAGTAACCACCGAAGCTGCAGAAGCAGCAGTCGCCGAGAAAAGAGCAGCAAATACAGCAAAAGCAGTCGCAACAGCGGCAAATGCCAACAGCAGCCAAGCAACTACATGGAGAGCAGGAGCAACGGCAATGAGAACAACAACAACAACAGCAGCAGCAGCAGATGCGGCAAATGCATCTGTATATGGAGGTGGAGGAAATACATCCACCTCGGTCCTCCACCCTGAAAAGGGAGGAGAAGGAAGAAGCGGAAATGGAAAGACCTGTAAAAAGAAAAGAAAAGAAGTTAGGGCGAAGCAGGTGAGAGAAGCCTATGGAAAGCAACAATACCCAATCTGGCTCTGCTTTGTCAGCAAGAAACGAGGAAGCCCAATCAGCGTCAGGTGAAGCAAAGAGCATCCCTTCTTCTCCATCTAAGGCTCTACCATCTTTTTCTCCCATACCTTCTCAAAAGAAAAACAGGTCTTCCACAAAGGGAGGCCGCCTGTAAGGTAAACACTTGCGCTCGAGATGTAAAACTTTTCCTACATAGAAATCTTCTCTTGAAACCTTTATTTAAGTGTATTTCCATTCATTTTCCATCAACCCCCAGCAACATCTCGAAAGCTCCTGGGTACAAAACACGCAATTAAACCTAAACTAAGAATACCCAACAAGTTGTTATTCATAAACTAAAGTTCAAAATTTTATAGGCAGTAGAAAACTAGATGGTTTCGCTTTGAGGAATCCGACAGGTAACAATGTAGTGTAGATGTGGCAGTAATTTGACAAAGGTAGGTTTTAACAGAATTTAATTGCTCAATGGTTTTGGGGATCAGGGAAATGTTGCAATGTATCCTCGAGATGACAACTGTTAGTTGTTTTTCTATCATGTGTCATGAATAAGTGATTTTCTCACAGACAGGTGAAAACTGGAAGCGTCCACAGTTACTGTAACCGTTGACAAGAAAATAATAATTTATCTAATGGTACCATTGAAACAAATGACATCAAAATACAAACTCGGCGCCGCTTAACCCATCAGTCACCGCATTTTCACTGCATTCACTGCATCTCATTAATAACACCTCATCATCTGTTATTTCACCTGCCATGGGTGACAAGACTGATACAGGAGTGACTTGTCAGATCAACGTTCAAGATATTTGGGGTTGACTTTTAAATTCGTGTTTGCATCCGGTATGAGCCTGTGTATTCAGCTTTTAAGTTCAAAATGCTGGTGTTTCTATAATGCTTTGTTCTTTTGAAATCCGTCCGTCTTGACAAATATTCCATAGACATATTTTACATTTGCAAACATTTATGCCATGTTTCTTGAGTGTTATGGCTTGCTCCAAGAAGCGGGAAATACGGAACTGGTTCTAATGTCCAGGTATTCTATTTTACCCTAAAGTTAAACAGATTTAAGCGCACGGAATGCATTCAAGCAACAAATATAATTCAGTTATTGATAGACCTGGAATATACCTGTATGGATCACCACACAAAATAATTCCAGTCCCTAAGAGACAATGTAATGAATGCATGTTACATTATAGTATTCAATATAACGAACGCACGTTACAAAATAGTGTTCAATACAATGAACGCATATTACAATATAGTGTTTAATATAATGAACGATGTGACAATATAGTGTTTAATATAATAAATGACGTTTTAATATAATGCTCAATATAATGGTCGCATGTTACAATATAGTGTCCTTATATAATAAACGCACGTTATAATGAAATGTTTAATATAATAAACGCATGTTACAATAAACACCAACGAAATCATTTTAGGTGATGATTTTCTTTCAAATAAAACATGTCTGCAGAAAACTGTCAAAGAAGTTTTGAAAATGTTAAATATCTTAAAAGTAGTCATTTAACTTAAATATTCTTTAAAACCTTTCTGATAAAATTTATTATTTACAAGTTGGAACTGCAAAGATTCTACGTCTGCGATAATACCTAAGAGATCGTCATTACTGTCGCTTATTTATTTCAGTAATTTCGGACAGAAAAGACTCATGGGATACATACATTGACGCGAATATAATTAATAAGTAAAATTAATTTATTAAATTAAGTAAGAAAAAAAAGAAAAAATTGGAGAGATGATACAATATTACTGAGACATTTTGATGACAGATACTTCTATGCTGTCAGTTAAGCAACAATCGTCAAGTTCGGTCGAGAGAGAAAGCAATACAACGTGGAAATAGGGAAGGCAATTAAAGAAAAAATAAGGAAGAATGAATCTGGAAAGAAATAAACCCAATGTAGCAAGAGACTGATATATATATACATATATATATATATATGTAAGTAAACTGGGATTACAAAGGAAATATTTGTCGCATATTTCCACGTCACAGAGAATAAATCCAACTCGAACATCGGGGGCAGAAAGAAATGCCGAAAACTCGATTCGCAAATACTAACTAAACTAATCAAAATGCACGCCACCAGTCAGAAAAATAACTCTTTCTCCACCAAACGCGGTAGCCAAAATTACCGAATTCCCCCGGATTCGAGAACACCAACTGCTTTTATCGGGCGAACATTTTTTCCATTCGTCGACAGCTGAGAGACGATCTCCAGTATTTTGCATATCAAAGTACGTTTAATTGCGACTCCTGCCTCAGACTTGTTTTTTTTTATTCAAATATTCCATCTTCAGCATGTCCTGCGGAATACGTGCCCTTTTGTTCTGTAATTAATTTTCTTTTCCGCCAGCTTTTCCGTCGTAAATACACGCGTCTCGCTGTCGCTTCGTTTGACGAGGTAAATCCCCGTTTTCTTCGCTATGATATATATATATATATATATATATATATATATATATATATATATATAAGAGAGAGAAAACGACAGTTTTTTCAAGAGGAAACGTTTCGCCAGCTCGTGATAACCGATCGGGTCAGCTCTACGCGGAATGGACACAATCTGACAGTCTAGTCGTATCCACGTCGACTCGATGTAAAAGCAAATGAATAAACATTAATTAGGCCTTCAACTGTTTTTCCTCAACCGTGATTTTGAAACCGGCTGACTTTTCAATCACGCCATTTTTTCGAAATTTTATTTATTTATTTATTCATTTCGAAATTTGACTAGTTAATGTTATAAGTTAATTCTCCTATAACAAATATAGCCTGGTAGGATTATGTTCAGACTATGGGAGATGTGTATTTTACTAATGAATATCTGGTTTTGTTTACTCTTGGAATACAAATGTTATAAAATACTCCTATTCATTTTATGTTGGGCCGTTCAGATTTGACCAACTCCTGAAAATGTTTAACAAAATTAAATCACACTTATTTTATTTCTCTTTCTCTCTCCCTGTCTCATTTTCTCTCTCTTTCATTCTATCCATCTCTCTATCCATGTCTCAGTATATCCTATCTATTTACTGGAATAGCGTGGCTATAACGCGTTTTGCAGATTCAGTTTATAACTTGCTGTCTACATAAGACATAAATATTTGAAATAATTCAAATAAACGCAAATTTACAGGATTTAAATCAATTTTGATAGATTTAAAAAAACAAACAAAAAAACGCTACTTAAAGCGAATTCTTAGTCAGTGGAATGACCAAGATAAGAGATCAGTTCTTTCCTCTGTCACGCAAAAGTCTGTGTCAAGGGTCAAAAACACTTCAGGACACAAGGAATAAATTTTGCAATTTGACTAATATTTCACTCTTAACAGGAAGAGAAGTTATTAACATACATAACGATTTTTACAGTCATTCAACCTCTCTCTTTCTCTCTCTCCAAATATATATATATATATATATATATTGCATATTTGCGAAGCACTCATTTTTATTCGTGTTTCGTTAAAAATAACGGAATAATAATAACTGGTGAATATATATATATATATATATATATATATATATATATATATATATATATATATATATATATATATATATATATATATATATATATATATATTCTTCGGCAAAAGCGAATTGAGTCCTGTCGGTCACTGTGTGTTTATCTAAAAATAAATACGCTAAAATTCACATTCTTCCCTTCCGTGCGCCGACGGCTAGAATCTCATACTGACGCCAATTCAGTCGGGTTTCGAACCGAGCTAGAGGCAACCGAACGTCTAGCAACACTAAAGAGCTGCGAAACAGTCCGTCTGTGGATGTCATTACATATATATATATATACGTAATGACATCCACAGATATATCTATGTAATGACATCCACAGACGGACTGTTTCGCAGCTCCTTTTTTTTTTTTTTTTTTTTATATTTATATATATATATATATATATATATATATATATATATATATATATACGTATGCTCCCACTAATTCAGTATGCCTATGTATGCACCCACTTATTCAGTATGCCTATGGTCTGAAATGAATTTTCATAAATTATAATTCTTTCTTGAAGCTTTCATTTTAGTTTTATTTAAAAGCTATAAAATTAAATTTTCTAATTCCAGAGAGCAAAATACTGTGGTGTATTTCTAATAGAAATTAAAATAATTTTTAATAGATTTTTTTCAGAATAAAAAAATCTGAACGGCCATTTTTTTGACATTTGTAAACAAAAGTGAATTCTCGGTTTTAAAAATCTTGCAAAAATAAAATATATATAGCTGAAACGTTATTTGCGGAAAATTAACAAATTTAATGTTAAATTAATATATTCTGAAACAATAATTACATATAGCATAAAAGGTTGGGAAAACTTTTAAAACTTTATAAATTATTATATTTAAAAAAAGAAAAATGCAATTTTCTTCACACAATAATCATCTTAATATATATTATTTATAAAAGCAATTAAAAGCTTATGTAATTAAATAATTAAACAGTTTTGTTGCTATAAATCTTTTCGGTTGGGTGCAGAAACTTGGCAAATAATTGGAAAGAAAATTAAGTATTTACATTCTCCAAGGAGAATTTTTATCTAATAAAAAAGGTTTCATTGTTTTGTCGATGATTTTTAAATTCTAGAAGATTTAATGAAATTAAGTATGGAAGGCCTAACAGATGTAAAATAATATATTTTTACCAAGTGTTTCTAAAATAATAATTTCAAAAATAAATTAATTCATTTGTGAACAAGAAATGAAAGTTTCATTAAAATCTGACAATTCTATAATTTTTGCAAGACTTTCCAAATTAATGTGCTATTTTAGCGGAAAACAAAATGAAAATGTCCATTTCCAATTCTGTTACACCGTCGACACATGAGAAAATAAGATTTTTAACCTAAATTTTGAACGTGTTAGAAAGGAGTAAAAAAATTTTAAAATAATTTAAAAAATAATTTGGTTTCTCCTCTTAAGAATAACACAAACATTTTGACGATAAAACTTTGTTTATATTAAGATTAGGGCCTTTTTTTATCAAACTGTGCTGTCTTTTAACGAAAAAGTGGAAGTACCTATATATATATATATATATATATATATATATATATATATATATATATATATATATATATATATATATATATATATATATATGGGGGTTGTATAGATAATGAGAGAGTAATACAGAAGTGAAGTGGATGTTTTAACTGTAGGGGTCTCATAAAAATTGCATCATTCTCTAAAGATCATCGTCTGAAGATAAGAAATACAAACTTCAAATAACTTCTATTTGATCGATTTTCCATTTTTATTTCTAGTAACTAATCCGATCTCCTGTTTGGAATTGGTAGATCCATTGGAATTCCCAAAGTCCCAATCCAATCTTATTTCTCAAAATTTATTTCTGCATCATGCTATTGTTATTATTATGATTAAAAGAGGGGACATGAGAGAGAGAGTGAAAGAGAGAGAAACAGGACTTTATTTGCCGAAATAATAATGAAGTTACACTTCACTGCTATTATTATTATTATTATTATTATTATTATTATTGAAGCCGCATTGCGGTATGCCTGGGAGGAAAACAGAAGAAAAAATTCCACCGGAGATTTCTCCTGATTTTTCAACAGCAAATGCAATTCCTAACAAATCGCTAATGTAATTCACCATCCATGCAAGTTTTGAATTTTATGCCATGAGGAAGAGCAATTTCTGAAGCGGTATTTGAGATCTGAAATACAGATAAGTGGGTCAGGCTGGAAACCTTCCCTCACCCCCTCTTAACTGTTTGTCTTCTGACTTGTTATCTGATCCTGGCTGATCCGACTCTATTTAGAACTTCGCGGTAACTTTTTTTTTCTGTCAAATGCTCATCGTTGCAATAATCGGTTTCCTTTCGGTTGCGAAAGAGAGAAACACACAAATGAAATGCATAGAAAGAGAAGAGAAAATAAGTTTCAAGAATGCATTGTGTTTTCCAAAAACTTACATAGCATCAAACCTTAAACGAATCCTTAGATTTATATTCTAAAGTGTTTCTTTTTTGATTAGAGCCAATTTCTTGCAGGCAAAGTCTAATGGTAAAATCGGGATTTATTCTCACAACTCATTCAATATTTCTGAGACGAGGTTTTATGTACATTATTTTTTTTTCGGACTATCATCCTCATCTTTGTTGCCATATCTATCACAACGTTTCAGCCGTTGTATGCTTCGGCCTTCTTCTGGTGGTTGTCGAACTGAACTCTTTATTTCGCTCACTGGGGTAGACTGTTCTAATTCTACGTGCTATGCCTTATGGATGTCAGTTATCAGTTATCTCCTGTTAATTCCTCGCTCCAAGTTCTTCACTGCCTTAACCAGATATTGAACTCATACTCTTTGGGTCCTGTCACTGGATCTAGCTAACGCCTTTATCCACTGTGCCATATGTCCTCAAGGAAACATGGCCCAGTGGATAAAGGCCTTCAACATTCCAACCACATGAAGAAGGCCGGAACGTACAACTGCCGAAACGATGTGATAAATATGGCAACAAAGATGAGGATGATAGTCCGAACAATGTAAATAGTGTAAGCCAACCAACATTTGATCCAAACGCATTTCCCTCGTCGTGTTTTGATTAATTCATTTAGAAGATAAGATAGGTGTATAATAAGTGGGCCCTATTCGTTTTGTTTTTTTCTTATGACGTCGTTCACAGAAGCAAAAACAATGCCTTATTCAGAAACCAATTCGACAAAAGAGAAAACATTGAGAGAATGGTTCAGTGTTTTGTGTGTTGGAACCAAATGGGAAGACAACAAGCGGTAGATTTCAGGACAATCAAAGCAGCGTTGACATGAGGAAACATGTTTTTATATGCATATTAGCGACAACAGGAATTTTGTTATTTCTACTATTCGAACTGTTGTCCTTATCTTTCTTGCCATATTAAAGACGTTTCAGCCGATATATGTTGGAATTTCGAACAGAACCCTTTAGTCCACGGAAGTAAATTGTTCTAGGAAGAAGCGAAGATTACAACGGCAAAAACATCGCGAATATGCTAACAAAGATGAGGACTACAATCCGAATGATGTAAAATAACGATGCCTCATCTCAGAAATACAGACAGATGTTAGAGAATTTTTGAAATTTGTATTTACTTTTTTGTTTTGACGAATTAATAAAAGTTAATTTCCTTGCTTTTGTTAGATTGATTCATAAATTATTTGCGTTTTTTATCAACTTCAAAAAATAAAGTACCACATTTTTACCATTATTTGTAGTGAAATGTTGCCACGTATCAGGCAGCTCTTCGATAACTTTTGAGTAAAATTCTGCAGGTTTTGATGTGAAAAAGGTTTTTGACAAATTCTTGCATACGGTTTTCATTGAAATGTTTCCCGATCAAATCATTTTGCTACAATCGAGAAAAGGTAATAATCGATTGATGAAAGTTCAGCCTGAATATAACGGGGGGGTAGAATAGACAAACTCAGTTGCAAAACTTTTTTCTGTTTTATTCTTGGTGCGTTGTCAGGGAGTCGAAGAACATTTTTCCTTAATCCATTGTGTACGCTGCCGTGCAAAATCTAAAGTTATGTCACTGAATTGCAAATTCATTCTTAACTACAACATATGATTAGTCGTTAAGATGACCTATTCGTCATTACAACTGGTTCGAAAAAACAAAAATGACACGTAGTTCAAACCAAAATAGTATTGTTAATTCCTTTCTACTAATTCTGCTACAGAAATCCTTGCTTTCTGCTGTTCATTTACAACCCATCGATGTATTATTGCGAATAGCAACAGGAACTAAGGTTTTCTCTTTTACTATTCCGACAGACAAACCTCACTGATAAAACAGGTCCTTTTGGTTCACCACAGATAAACTTCTGTCATTTTTCTCACCTGAGTCCGAAAATATTTAACTAAGAGCAAATCATAATGTTCTTATAAGCATTATTTTTCCACGATACAGTTGAAAAGATTAGAATGGGACCATTCGAATTTTAGAAAGTGTGTCCAGGTTTTTGTATAGTTGATCTTTTCTTATTCACCTATTTCTTTTCTCTATGACGTTTAGAATGCTTTAATATGATTGAGTATATTTTAAATTCCTCTGGTTAATTGTTTTAAATACGAAATTGAATTGGCTGCGAATTAACTACGTCTGGAAGTACCAGAAATTTCTTCATAAATAAAAAATAGCTAATCTTATAGTAATTTGTGTGATATAGAAACTCACTCTGAACAAAAAGTTTAATTAGTAACATTAGTTGTGGACAGTATATTTGATCTACACTTTTTTTCAAACGCTTTATCGAGTAGATATGTAAGATTTTGACTTGACAGATTTCATTTCGAAAGAAAAGCTTTGACTCTTGTGTTTAAATTTAATATTCATAGCAGTTTACTCTGAGGGATGAGGAAACGATTGTGTTTGTGAAATAGGTGAATCTACCAGTAACGATTCTTCTTCTGTGTGGCATGTCCCTTCAGGACGTGGGTGATCGTAGCTCTCCACAATTTCCTCTTCTTTGTATCTCATTATAAATTTTGTCTTTTTGCTATCTCTCCTAATCCCTGTTTTGCCTGCCATATACACAAGCTTGTTTAGCCAGGGCTATGGGCTGTTTCCCCCTGCCTTACTTGCCATCAATATGTCCCGTCTGTGTTAAATCCTGTAAGACCTCTTTCCTTATAGGTTCCATAGAACAATTGTAACTTTCATCCTGTCACTAAGATAGACATCTAAAAGTAGCGGTCACGGACAAAACACACACGTCAAACGTTTGCATTTCAAATCTTCGTGAAATTAAATAAAATGTTGGAATATTCACATCGTTATTTGAATTT
The DNA here is from genome assembly GCA_964036315.1 of Acanthosepion esculentum. Taxonomy (NCBI): domain Eukaryota; kingdom Metazoa; phylum Mollusca; class Cephalopoda; order Sepiida; family Sepiidae; genus Acanthosepion; species Acanthosepion esculentum. The sequence continues at coordinate 2,046,818 of OZ038483.1, read as the reverse complement.
TGTCCTCGTTTTTCCGTGTGTGTGTGTGTGTGTGTGTGTGTGTGTGTGTGTGTGTGTGTGCGTGCGTGCGTGCGTGTGTGTGTGTCTTCATGTACGTATCTTCATTGGCTTCCAAATTGGTGAATTTCAGAAGTATGGAGAATTCAAAGACTTCTGCTCCGATACTGGATTTTATTTTCGTTTCCAATGCTGAACCATATCTCTTGTAGTTGTTTCCAGGCAATCTGTTCATTCTGATTGTCTTCTCTGCGAAATTCCCTCGGCTTTCGCTTCCTTGAAGAAGTCTCAATCAAACTTTTTCTTCTCTTCAGTTTTCCCTCATTCCTGATCAAGAAGAAACATTATATTAAGGATATTATTCGCTCAAAGGTGAAAGCAAATTATCTCACCTTGAAATAAACATTGGCAGTAAGTGCACTTGCCTTAAAGCAGATACATACAAATATGTATTAAAATAATATATATATATATATATATATATATATATATATATATATATATATATATATATATATATATATATATATATATTGAGAGAGAGTAAGTGAAAGCGTGTGGGTGATAGAATGGTGTAAGTGTAGTTAAGATACCAAATCATACGGATATATCAATAAGCACACCAATGCACAAAGATGTGTTTGCGCGTCTGCCATCTGTATAACTATGAATGTGTAGAAAAGACGAAATAGATTTCAAGATGGAAAACAAAATCAGGTAGTTTGTGTTCCCTTTACACAAAATCATTTCTTTTGCAAAAGAAAAGATTTCACTTCAGGCATTTTTCTTTGCTTTTAGTACCATATAACCCAATACAACCGGTTTAATATGACTTTAAGAGATAATGGCTTCCTTTAAGTAACGACCTTTGACCCGACAAATACTCTAAAGCATCAAAAGAGCGACTGTGACGAAATTTTATAACTTCATGAAATATATATATATTGCGTTACTTAAAAATCGAAAATCAGAAAGAGTAAATAAAAATATACAGTATAATAAATAAATAATAATAAACAAATAAAATAAATTAATCTAAATTCATCCAAATAAATAAATAAACTAACAAACCGATCCCGATAAATTAACTGTTAGAAAAAACAAGTAAAGATAATCAGTCCAAATAAATAAATGAAGTAATAAACAAATTAAAAACTGCTCCCGCCAAAATAATAGTTAGAATAAACTACAACAATCAACCCCAAACTTGAATAAATAGCTTTAATTATCTTCCCAAACAAAACAAAACTATTAAATAAGCGATATAAACAAATTTTTACTACGTTAATAAAACACCGATTAAAATAAAAATAAATAAATAAATATATAAGATAAGAAATAAAAAATAAAAAATAAAAACAAGCAAAATAATTTAACCCAAATAAATAAATAAACAAATAAACTACTTCCGGTAAAATAACCGCCAAAATAGACTACCCACAATGCACCACTGGCAAGTATATATAAATAGCCGAGAAAAAACAACACTCGTTCGCTGACTATTGCGTCTAGCATGAAACAGGCTGTCGCCTGTAAATGTTGACGTCAATGTTCACTTTTATGTTTATATACGGTCTATCTCTAATATTGAACACTTTATCCCATAAATATAGCACACCTTAAGACTACATTTCTTCATATATATATATATATATATATATATATATATATATATATATATATATATATATATATATATATATATATAATTCATTGCTTTGTCATTGATGCCGAGGAATACCAGAAGTTCGGAATTTAATTAAATGCCAAACAGGAAATACTTATCTAATAGGAATTGAACTGTAATGAGTCCAATATGTATTGGGTTCACCGTAAGAGAGAGAAAAGTAAGCTTCGTATTCTATGCCACACTAGAATATCAAAGGTGCTTGGTGCCACAGTATTGACTTAGAAGTTGATCCTGTAAAGAGCAAGTGCATAATCGGGCCGAAAGGACGTCAGAAAAGAGGAAATTTGTATAGACACAAGACAAATGGATAACAGGTATTTATAGAAATGCCTTACCTGTGAGGAGTAAGGTGGAGTACCTGACAGAAAACAAGAATATCAAATGCTCATCAGAAAGTGCTCCGAAAAACCACTTACTCTCAAGGTCGATTTTAACTTAGTTCCGAAGTGAAATTGTTTAGTCTGAAATTTTTATTCTCTTATTCTTATTGTATTCTCCTATTCTATTATATTCTCTTATTTCTATTTTATTCTCTTATTCTTATTTTATTCTCTTATTCTATTTGTATTCTCTTATTCTTATTTTATTCTCTTATTCTTATTGTATTCTCTTATTCCTATTTTATTCTCTTATTCTTATTGTATTCTCTTATTTCTATTTTATTATCTTATTCTTATTGTATTCTCTTATTCCTATTTTATTCTCTTATTCTTATTGTATTCTCTTATTTCTATTTTATTCTCTTATTCTTATTTTATTCTCTTATTCTTATTTTATTCTCTTATTCTTATTGTATTCTCTTATTTCTATTTTTTCTCTTATTCTTATTTTATTCTCTTATTCTTATTGTATCCTCTTATTCTTATTTTATTCTCTTATTCTATTGTATTCTCTTATTCCCATTTTATTCTCTTATTCTTATTGTATTCTCTTATTCCTATTTTATTCTCTTATTCTTATTGTATTCTCTTATTTCTCTTTTATTCTCTTATTCTTATTTTATTCTCTTATTCTTATCACCCATTACTAGACATTACAATCGAAAATGACTGGCAATGTACTTCTGTTCGGCCTTTTATTGCATTGTTCTTTTGTGGGGCTTACTGCCTGTAGAGATTGTTTAAATGATTGTTCATTACGAGAGATTCCAGTTAATATATTAACACTTTTCAAGTTGTTTTTCTTGTTACGTATTAGAAACTGCTAGACCATTTGCAATAGCACAAATGGAATCCTTCAAAATGCCTAATAGAATAGCCGAAAGCGACCAGAAACAATCACCTTATCTTATTACACAATTACAATAATTCTATCATTTTCAAAAAACGCGGGGGGCGCGCGCGCACTCACATACACACATACATGCATACATACATAGATCCCCAACCTACAACATCCTTAATTATTATGTGTGGGGTGCAGTTAAGCGAGAGGCCAACAAAACACCTTGAAACACCAAAGATTCACTGAAAGCAAGGATTATGGCAGCTTTCACCACCTTAATGAAGGAGTCCGTCCAGAAGAGTTGCATGAGATTCCGAAGTCGTCTGGAGACCGTGGTTGAAGCCAATGGCAATTTTATTGAATAAATTTACTCTTTAGTATTTCAAGATATTTGTCTGTAATTTTGGTAAGTATATTTGTTAAGATGATGTCAGTGTTATATTTATTTTTCCGTAATTCAGACGACAATTTATGCATCACAACCAGTGTATGATGGGAAGAGAGAGAGGGGGGACATAGGAATCATGTCGGGTTGATTCCTATATCCACATTGTCTATATCTATAAATGATCTATTTCCAGTATTGAACACTCTTCCTTAATAAACATAGCAAACTTTAAAATATATGTGTGTGTGTGTGTTTTTGTGTGTGTAAAAATTCAGATATAACTAAAAATATAACAAGAAGACAATTATTATGTATCTGAATCTGAACGAGTCTATAAAATTTAATGATTAAATGTCAAGGTTCATTTGAAAAATATGAGAATTACAGTCTCTATTTTGGTAATTCTTGTGGATTTATTAGTAATGTAATTGGTCACTTTTAATTTCCTCGTGGAATTGGTTACAGAATTTGTTTGCTTCCTTAACCTAATGTAGTATTTGCTTGAGAACAAAATGATTAATTCGTCTTTGAAGTTTTCTGATCACATTTTCAAACTGTTTTTCAATTCAAAGTCGGAAAACATTTCTTGTAGGTCATTGGGAAAAAAACGAGTTTTTATTGAATAAATTAGTTTTTAAGATATCGTCTTTTTGCGATTTGTAGTCTTACATAGAAATTATTTAAGATCTAATGCAAAGAATTACTGACACCCCATATAGGATTCTTCCATTTATGTAACAACAAAAGGCGCCTAAGTTGTAACCACATTAAACACACTAATTCGTTTATTATCTCAGTCATTAAGAGAACTTTAAAAATCTAACGCAACTGTAGAAGTCATAACATAATTTACTTCTTAGATTGCACACTATGCCAGAAATAATATGTGGGAAAAATCTGAATGGCCCTTTCATTACAGAATAAATAATTATCGGAATAGGATTAAGGCGGCTCCCCACGAAGGTTATTGCCCGTAGAACAACATTTCCGCCTAATAGTCATGCGAAATTCATTATTATTGAAAGAACAGAAATAGACTCAAAAGATAAATAAATAGGAAAATACCAGAAGAAATGACACTACTAGACGGATGGATTTTGCGCCTCAAAACACTGCAGAACAGACTAAACAGCACAGATAGAATGAATATATAATCCAATAGATCAATCCCCCCACCCCGCACATTTCTCACCCACACTAAAGAGACAGGCTTGCAGAAGGGTTGAGATCTCCCACATACGCGTACTCACACAAATATATACACAAACACACATCACACAAACTGCTCAAAAACTAAAAGATAACATACACATAACACACACATCCCCTTCTCAGCAACCAATAAACCTGTGAAAATGACTATGTAGGTAAATCTGAGACTCATGGATCTCCCCAGCGTCTCCTTAAAAGAACTTGAAAGATGCCTTTTGACCAATAGAAGGACTAAACAAAACATTAATGATAAAAAACAAAACGAAAACTACAGATAAAATTCATTTTTTTCAGAGGCAGTCATTCACTCCTGTAGTTCACTGAAATTTTTCTCCTGATGATGGTCATCATGGCCGAAACTAGTTGAGGTACCTAATTTAAATAATAAAACAAAAATATTAATATACAACACAGTGTACAATATTTACATTATTCGAACTATTGTCCTCATCTTTGTCGCCATATTTATTACAACGTTTACGCTCTGGCCTTCTTCATGTAGTTGGAATGATGAACTGAACCCTTTATTTCGCTCACTGGGGTAGACTGTTCTAGTTCCATGTGCCATATTTAGGACACATGGCACAGTGGATAAAGGCGTTAGTTAGATCCAGTGACAGGACCCAAAGAGTGTGAGTTCAATACCCGGTTAAGGTAGTGGAGAACTTTCAGAGGGAAAAATTAACAGGAGGTAACTGATAACTGACATCCATTAGACATGGCACATGGAACTAGAACAGTTACGATTACAGTTAACTCTGCTTGTCGAATCTCTGCCTGCGGGTGGAGAGGACTCAGAATCTCGTCTGCGGAGGAAGATATCTACCCGACCCCGTGTATACGGGGTCTGCGGGCAATTTTTGCCAGAACCTACGGGCTCGTAATGTACCACCAAATAAAAAAGCCGGATTTGTGTCACATCCCGCCTTGTAGGTAGATCTCGGGTAAATACCGAGGAGTACACGATTACGGAGGACTGATGAAACAGGTTTCTCTTATTTTTTCTCTTTCAATACTATAGCGCTTAACCTTGCAAAAACTTATTTGGACATTTTTCTGCTATTTTTTTTATTTCTGTTTTTGACAAAGTTTGTTTCCTTTTCAGTTTTCTTACATTCTTTCACTTGCGGTCGAATTTGATTTAATTTGTGTTTGTAATTATAGTTTGTTTTTATTTTCGTATTCTTTTTTGCGTCGGACTTGTTTTTCTTTTTCAGTCTGTTTTATTTTTGTTTAATTTTGTATTTTGTTCTTCGTTTTATTTATAATATGTCCTCCCTTAAAAAGGTGCCCACTCCCTGTGCATCACAATCTTTTTCTCACACTTTCTCACACAACCCCCAGCTCACAAAAGAGGCATCGAAGCTCATCTGCCGAATGAAGAGAAAAAAAGAAGAAAGGCAAGGGGTCAATGGATGAGGCAGTCGCTATCATCACCCCGAAAATGTTTAAAGCAGTCAGCTAACCCTATTAGATCTGACAATGTCATTCATATTAGTTAGTCTGAATGTCCTGGACTTAGGTAGGAGTCTCGCAGGGCGAGATTCAGTCGTGACCTTCAACGCCTGGAAGTAGACATATGTACTGTACAAGAGATCCATTTCCATTTTGGCGACCATGATATATTGACGAAGAGGTCTGACCTCTTTTCAGCATATTATGATGGCCGTTCTAAAGGGGCGGATTCTTGGCTGGTGAACCGTTCTTTGAATGCTGTATGTCCACGTCTTCACGGATCTGGTCGTGGACGCTACCATAAAAGAACAGGCATTGGGATTTATGCGCCCAATGACCCCAGGCCTTTCTTCTTTAACTATAGACATAAAATACAGAAGTGCTGCTGACCAACTATAATTTTAATTGGGTGTGTGGAAAAAAAATATGTCCAACGCCCCAGATCCCATAATAGGTCTTAGTACATCCGTGATATACTAACGCTATAACACCAAGGAATGAAAAAGCAAAATAGCAGAAGAAAATGTATGCCAAATATGCTGAAGAAGATTTTATATACAGATACAGCATACAAGAAATTATATACAAATATGTATATAACCTTTCACGATTCATCTTACATAAAGAAACTATAACACGAATAGAGAAAACAAGTACTGTGTGAAAGTCTGAAATCGAGAGAGTCTTACTTGTAATATTTCCCGAAGGCAAAACATTTGGCTCGGCGGCTTTTTTTATGCTCCTTTTTAGGATCATGTGATTTCCATTCGTCCTCTTTACCGTCACGGACTATCACATCTATTTTCTACGTGGTCTCCACGGTAAATGAAGTTCGTCACTCCACAGGCTGACATCACGCATCGGCTGTCAAGTGACGAGTGTCGATTCGTTCTATGAAAAGGGAGATAATCGACTTTTGCATTCCTCGGGTTCGTTATCTATTCTCAAATCTAAAAAAATTATTTTAATCCCCATTCTCTGCCACATTATAACAAAGCTTGGATTAGAAAATAACTGCATGCAAGCTTTATATTTATTCAGACTTACCCCATGCGTACGATAGTTGCAGAGTTCCTACTCGAGTCAGGGGAAAGCGTTCACGCCTGAAATTGTTGACAGTCGGACGAATAACAATTTTCGAATGAGAAAGGTTACTTTCACGTCGCAACGAATTTAACATTTTCAAAGATTAGGTTGAATTTTGTAAATATCAAATCTCATTAGATATCCAGGTTGGAATTTGGTTCGAAATTATGCCTCATTAATATGTTCAGCGCTTGATAGATAGATAGATAGATAGATAGATAGATAGATAGATAGATAGATAGATAGATAGATAGATAGATAGATAGATATGAATAAGCTGAGAAAGATTATGAACTGAGATAGATAGATAGCTAGCTAGATAGATAAATAGATAGATAGATAGATAGATAATGAAGAGACTGAGATAGATAGATAGATAGATAGATAGATAGATAGATAGATAGATAGATAATGAAGAGACTGAGATAGATAGATAGATAGATAGATAGATAGATAGATAGATAGATAGATAGATAGATAATGAAGAGACTGAGATAGATACATAGATAGATAGATAGATAATGAAGAGACTGAGATAGATAGATAGATAGATAGATAGATAGATAGATAGATAGATAGATAGATAGATAATGAAGAGACTGAGATAGATACATAGATAGATAGATAGATAATGAAGAGACTGAGATAGATAGATAGATAGATAGATAGATAGATAGATAGATAGATAGATAATGAAGAGACTGAGATAGATAGATAGATAGATAGATAGATACGTATTGACTTTGTAGAAAAGAATGGAGTAAGCAGAAGCAGAAGATGATTGGTCAACTAGAAATCAATAAAAATGTAAAAGAAAAGATAGAGACGAGATGGAAACTGGAGGAAATGGACATTCAATCAGATGAAAGGCGTCGGTTAAATTAAAAACGGAATTCACCTCTTTTGACAGTCTCTCCTTTCTCATTAGGATTCGGACGCCGCCGTTTCTCCTTTGTCTCCTGAAGGGTGTCGAAATGGGGCTGTGTCGAATGAGATGATTTCAACGTTATTGCATTGTTCACTTCCGGTGTTAACTTATTCCTTCCGGAAAATTACACATTCTCACTTTCGGCAATATTTGACAGAACCAGCAACAACAACTAATTTTGACGATTGCTTCTTTCATTTTCTTCCTTTCTTTCTTTCTTTCTTTCTCTATCTATCTATCTATTTATCTATCTATCTCAGGCTCTTGTTAGCAACACCAGTTTGTTCATATATATATATATATATATATATATATATATATATATATATATATATATATATACGAGGAGCGATGGATAAATTGTCGTTTAAATTACGCAAAAATAGTTTTTAAAAAAATACTGACATCTCATTTTAACAGATATATTTTCCAAAATTACACAATATTGAAAAATTAAATTTATTCAATAAAATCGCAATTGACCCCAACCAAGGCCTCCGACTTCTTCAGGTTGTTGGAATATCAAACTGAAGCCTTTATTTCGCTCATTGAGACAGACTGTTCTAGTTCCACGTACCATGTCTAATGTCAGTTATCTCCTGTTAATTCACCTCTCCAAGTTCTCCACCGCCTTAACCAGATATTGAACTTACATTCTTTGGGTCCTGTCACTCGTTCTAACTAACGCCTTTATCCACTGTGCCATGTGTTCTTGAGGACATCTGCGTATGAATTTCTGCGTATTATAAACCTAATGTCTTCATCAACGATTTTTACCAGTACTCATATTGCAATTTTTGTTGTTATTATTGCTTTTCTCTGGCACTCCTTATTACTGGTTCCCATATTGTATTCATTTCTATGCTTATGACTTGATATATCTTATAACTCTTTCCGAATCCTTTGCACTGTCCTCAGATTGACACCCAAACACTCTGAAATGTTCGTATTGGAGCTTCTGGCGCGAATGCCAATCCGTACAGAATGCTGTTTCCAAATTTGTGGCAGATTGAATTGCGCCATGGTGTTCTTTTTCTCATAGACGGTGCCCAACTAACCTTACTATACTGTGCAGTCGACAAAATAAAAAAACGCGCATGCGCGAAATTAAATATATAAAATGGCGACAATTTTTCAATCTCTCCCTATATATATATATGTGTGTGTGTGTGTGTGTGTTTCTGTGTGTGTGACACTATCTATCTATCTCAGTTTACTACAATCTAATTTCTATCTTTCTGTCAAAAGCTGGTATCCGATTCTGTTTCCACCCTCCCTCGTATTCGTATTCCCTCGTATATTTCCCCGTTCACTCTACCCCTTCTTTCAATGACCTGTGGATCAAACTGTCTGGTTTGATGGTGTTGTGGCAAAATTCGACAGTTTTTCAAACATCACTGTGTCTCATTGCTCCCACTGCTGTTTTCCTTTTCTATTTCTCTGCTAAAATTACTCACGTAATGAAAATATTGCACACTAACACTTAGCCTCCTTTCAACATATTCTACACAATGTACCTTTAAGCAATTTCTTTTTAGTTTCCCGTCTGGTGACACGAACACACTTTTCCCATGATTCAATTCGCTCTTAACGAGTTACAATGGTTTTGGTTCAATTACAAACCAATTTAGAACATTTTGTTTACACCTTATCTTTTTTTCCACCTTCCGATTAAGATCTCAACGCCTTTCCAGATATGATAATTCTTTAAGAAACATTTTCAAATTGTGCTTTGTAACTTGAGACAATGTTTATACCTTTACAAAACCTGTAAATCTCAGTAACATTGTCGATTAATTATATTTTTCCATCGAAGACCAAAACTCTACACAAAAGACGAAATACTATCTTAATAAAATAATTAAAAAATTTCGTTCTCTACGCCGGGCGATGTTAATATTACTGTTTAATTAATAAGTCAGTGTACCCACTAAATATAAAGTCTACACTAATTAGAAATAATGTCGGATAAAATAATTAAAATGCTCATATATATATATATATATATATATATATATATATATATATATATATATATATGCACATTTCATTGAAAACGACAGACAAGGTTCTTTTATTTAGTTTTTTATACAATTTCCATTGCGATCTAATATTTTTTTTCTTTTCAGATGATAAATTATATAAAAACTGTCCGAATGTTCTTTTTATCCGAGCGCTTTCTACATGCAAAAAAAGGCTAAAAATAAGGGAAGCCTTATTAATAAAAACAAAAAAAAACAACACTTAATAATATTAAGTATGAACATGGACACAATATCTTTATAAAAGATACATGCAACAAACAAATTCTTATTTAACAGTTAAAATATTTAATCTTTACAAATGGCTAAATGTATAGCCGACTTCTAATATATATATTTTGCTAAATTAACTACACTAGTTCGAATCTTGCAACTCAATGTTTTATCAATAGAAATGAGATTAATACACCGATGTTTATAAAATGTTCAGGATATATTATACTTACATGTAAATTTATTTTTATACAGGGTGTCCATAAAGTTCGTGTGCACGTTAAAAAATTTATAACTTTATTTGTATTTGCGATAGAAATAATTTGTAAAAAGGATTAGAAAGAAGTAAATCTATATTTTTTAAGGTTTTATTGAAATTTTATTTAAGTTTCCACATGTCCTCCATCATTAGCAATACAAAGGGTAATACGATTTTGCAGTTCACGGAAAACATTTGCCAACTGATTTACAATAATGCCTGAAATCACATTAGTTATTTTAGCAGTACTTAAAACTAGGTACATTAAACTTTGTAACATTTTTTACAGATTATTTCTATCGCAAATACAAATAAAATTATAAATCTTTTAAAGTGCACACGAACTTTATGGACACCCTGTACTTCTGAAACAGATTTACAATAAATTATTCGGTAGTGTGAGATTTTCTTTGCTCATCATATGGTAAATAAATATATATTAGAATAAATGTCTCATGTATCTTTTGTATTCATTTCTATAATGATTGTTAGGTATAAGCATAAAAACGTTTTTATCGCCTATCTACAAAAACTGCTAGCAGCCATCAGAAGGATACACTCATAAAAGAAAATGTCCGTTATATTGTAGGCAATAAAATTCTAGGTTTTTCAATATTGATGACGTTTCAAAACAAATGCAAAGAATTATTCTAATTTCTTGAGTAAGAGACTTTTTAAATGGCATATGGCACAATTAAAAAACTTTTTTATTTATAAAGAACGGAATAGATGTTTTACTTATTAATCCGTCTGACTTTATAAACTTAAACGTTATTTTTAGAATCTTTGTATAGACGCATCATTAATTTATTAAACTGTTATTCCTTTATTTTCGTCTACCGGTCTGAGTGTTCGACAAACCTTATTAGAGAAAAATTTAACCTCTCCAGCAGGATTCGAACCTGCGTTCCCCTGAAGAAATCTATCATTAGATCTGATGTTCTTCTGACCTATCGGCCACGCAAAGATGAACACAGATTTTTCTCTGAGGTATTTGCTCAATTTCATATCAGTCTTTTCAGCAATTGCTTTCGTATATTTTTCTACTATTTTAAGACATTTTTAACTTTTTCTATTATTTTAAAACATTTTAAATTTTTTCTATTATTTTTAAACATTTTTAATTTTTTCTATTATTTTTAAACATTTTTAATTTTTCTATTATTTTTAAACATTTTTAACCTTAATTGTGGCAATGAATCCTTATTATCTGAGATCTTCTTTCAATGTAATTTTTCGTTCAATTACAGAATATAGAGATAACTGATAAATGACATCCATTACTATAACTATAACTATAGAATTCTTGTGGTTCGGTCATAAAAAGAATTCTGTAATTGAACGAAAAATTACATTGAAAGAAGATCTCAGATAATAAGGATTCATTGCCACAATTAAGGTTAAAAATGTTTAAAAATAATAGAAAAATTAAAAATGTTTAAAAATAATAGAAAAAATTAAAAATGTTTAAAAATAATAGAAAAAATTTAAAATGTTTTAAAATAATAGAAAAAGTTAAAAATGTCTTAAAATAGTAGAAAAATATACGAAAGCAATTGCTGAAAAGACTGATGTAGTTTGTATAATGTCAAGTTCATATGGATATGTAATATAATAAAATATTACGTTATTTACATTATTCGGACTATTGTCCTCATCTTGGTCGCCATATTTATTACAATGTTTCGTCCGTTGTACGCTCCGGCCTTCTTCAGATGGTTGGAATGTCGAACTGAACCCTTTATTTCGCTCACTGGAGTAGTCGGTTCTAGTTCCATGTACCATATTTTTAATGGGTGTCAGTTATCAGTTATCTCCTGTTAATTTCGCTCTGCAAGTTCTCCACTGCCTTAACTGGGTATTGAACTCACACACTTTGTTATTATCTGAGATCTTCTTTCAATGTAATTTTTCGTTCAATTACAGAATTCTTTTAATGACCGAACCACAAGAATTCTATAGGATTAATATCTGGAGAGTTTGGTGGACATTCTACTAAGTTAGTGCCTTTGAAATGTTTGTTTACTAAAGGTGTGCAATAGTCAGTCTTGTAGAATGTGAAGAAGCATTGTCTTCATGCCGACAGACGAAAATAAATAAACATACCGTTTACTAAATAAACAGAGCGTCTATTCAAATACTAGTATCCACTAAAATAACTAGTAAAATCGCTAGAATTAATAAATAAAATTCAATTCCATTCTTTAGAAATTGCTTTGTTTACGTTAGGATATGAAATTGAGCAAATACCTCAGAGAAAAATCTGTGTTCATCTTTGCGTGGCCGATAGGTCAGAAGAACATCAGATCTAAAGATAGATTTCTTCAGGGGAACGCAGGTTCGAATCCTGCTGGAGAGGTTAAATTTTTCTCTAATAAGGTTTGTCGAACACTCAGACCGGTAGACGAAAATAAAGGAATAACAGTTTAATAAATTAATGATGCGTCTATACAAAGATTCTAAAAATAACGTTTAAGTTTATAAAGTCAGACGGATTAATAAGTAAAACATCTATTCCGTTCTTTATAAATAAAAAAGTCTAATTTCGTTCACTGAGTTAGACTGTTCTAGTTCCACGTGTCATGTTTAATGGATGTCATTTATCAGTTATCTCCTGTTAATTCCCCTCTCCAAGTTCTCCACTGCCTTAGCCAGGTATTGAACTCTGGGTTCAGTTCGACATTCCAGAATAAATGTAAATAATGTACATAATACGTCATCTCAGAAATATAGACAAATAATAAAATATTAGTTTATTTAGGAATGTGAATAATGTATTAATGAAATATTTATAACCTGTATATTTCGATGTTATTCCTAAATGAAACATATATGAGGAAATTTACATAATAAAAGTTGACATAACCCAAGCACAAGTTATTAAGAATATTTTTAATAAAAGTAGATATTATGAGTAGAAAGTAACACAAGATATTTTGCTTACATAAATTGATCCTGAAATATTATCATCATTGGTTGCTTAATACCAATTTTATTGTGAAAACATTGACTTGTCTAATAAAATCCGTGGTAGTGTACAAACAATAAATATCTACAGACGTGAATTGCATATATCAGTTCGATTATCAGCATGTGTTTGGTGTCGGATGTTGAATACGTGCAGAAATGGTTGTTGTAAATAATCGTGCAAAGATATAAGAATTTCAGCAAAGCCTTTTCGACAACGGGCGCGCATGGAAAGTTTCAACATGAATTATTCATTGTTCACACGTTCAAGCAGACAAATTGACATTATAAAGACTACTTTATTGGTCAATATTGGAGCGAGAGAATTTGATATTCTCTCAGGTATGACGACATCATATCAATAAAATATAATGCAATAGATAGATAGATGGATATATTAGATAGATAGATAGATAGATAGATAGATAGATAGATAGATAGATAGATAGATAGATAGATAGATAGATAGGAAGGAACAGACTGATAAATAGATAAGAACAGACTGCAATAAATAAATAGATAGATAGATAGATAGATAGATAGATAGAAACAGACTGTGATAGGTAGGAACAGACTGTGATAAATAGATAGATCTCATCACACGTAACAACTAGTTTTACGGGGTGGGGTTTCAAGCCTTACGCCTAACTAGTTTTAAATTCTGAGTTGCCCTTCTCATAGATTGGTTACCAAACAAATTTAGGGAGCTGCGGTAGGAGAGATGATTTCATACATTTGCCAAAGTACGCACACATCTGAACAGACAGGGACGGACATATAATAACATACTGAGTTAGCTCGCTAGATATGAACAGACTGCGATAGATAGATAGATAGATAGATAGATAGATAGATAGATAGATAGATAGATAGATAGATAGATAGATAGATATTTTGGCGTCCGTATATTTTGATCGCTGATGCATGAGCTTATGATTTAGATTTATTGAAATATATTCAAATAATTTCATACTCTATCAATTTCTGGGAAATCACCGTTTTTTTTTTTTGTTGTTATTTTTTAATAATCGAACAAATCATATTTATAATTCTTGACTGCCGCCATAATTCTTTTCGATTACAGTATTTCTATTCTTTTCCTTAGCGCCAATAATCAAAGTTCAAATCATTGAAAAGCCGAAATTTTGAATTTTGATTTACTACATGTGACAAAACTCATCATCCGTATTTTGTTAAATAGAGCACCCAGCGGAATCAAGCCAGAGATTGGAGAACACTTTGGGTTCGTTAAAGACGTCGGAACAAGGAACGCGATATTCATGCTCAGAAGGCTATCAGAAAGAGCGATACAGATGCAGAAGAACGCCTATGTTGCATAGACTAAGCAAAGGCCTTCGACAAAGTACGCCACAAGGATCTGATGGAACTGCTCAGCAACCTTGATATATTCGGGAAAGATATCAGAATAGCGAAGAATCTGTACTGGGAGTAAACATCATGCATGCGCATAGAGAACTAATTCAGTGAATATACAAAAATAGAAAGAGGCGTAAGGCAAGGATGCGTCTTCTCACCGGACCTATTCAACCTATACAGCGAGGTAATTCTGAGAGAATTGGATATCCTACCGGGATTTAGCATTGGCGGTCACACTCTTAACAACATAAGATATGCAGATGACACAGTACTGATAGCGGACACGGAAAAGAAATTACAAAATTTCCTACAGAAGGTAACGACGAAGAGTGAGAAGAAAGGACTAAGCATAAACTACATGAAGACAAAATGTTTAGTCATCAGTAAAAGAAAGAGCCCGAAATGCGAATGAAAATGAACACGAATGAAGCAGACGCGGAAATTTGTAAATATCTGGGAAGCGTTTTGACAGAAGACGGTAAGTGCGACACTGAAATCCGTAGACGTATTGGGATGGCCAAGGGCACATTCCAAAAGCTGGGCAGATTACTGCAAGACAGGAGGATTTCTTTGGTAACAAAGAAAAAAATACAGAGCTGTTACGTGGCATCTGTCCTTCTTTACGGCAGCGAATGTTGAACGATTTCCACAAAGATGAAGAGACTCGAGACGACGGACATGTGGTTCTACTGAAGGATGCTAAGGCTATCATGGACCGAGCGTGTGAGCAACGATGAGGTCATAGGTTGCAAACAATGGGAAGGCTTATACTTAACATCAGGAAGAGGCAGCTGAAGTTTCTGGGATAATGAGGAAGGAGTGTCTGGAGAATGTGATACTCACGGGTCAAATAGAGGGAAAATGGCAGAGGGAAGGAACTTTCTGAGAGGTGCTAGGGATAGAGGGAGGTGGAGGGCCACGATCGCCTACGTCCTGAAAGGACATGACACATAAAAAGAAAAAGGAGACGACACGGACTCCAATTGTTAAAACCTGTAACAATACATTATTTCTATCGTCATTTTTTTTTCTTCTTTCGCCTTTAACCCGGAGAGGAGTCGATATGTAGCCGACCTGCAGAGCTGTCCATCATTCTTCTCCATTGGCAGCAGTCGTGTGCTAGAGCCGGAGGTTCCGCGAATGGTTTCTCCGTGTGCTCATCATGTGGCGTGTCTTGGGCGTTTCAACCTGACGGAGACCATCCCGCTCCAGGTTAAACAAGAACTAGGTGGCTCGCCTTGGTTGCGAACAAGTGGCCGTTGTAGTTTATATGAAGAACCTTTCCCCACTAACCGGTGAACTGCGTTGAGGAGGTCCTTCGCCCAATGGTGCCCTCACATAAGTTTATCCCCCCATCTGAAACGGTTTACCGAGGTGTGCCAACTTGGAGCCATAATATGAGAGAGCCCACACCTCCTGATAGGCTTTATCTATGTAAAAAATATTTTTTTAATTGCTCAGTGGAAAATGTCATGCCGTTTCTGAGCTTAGGACTCTGGTCGGGACCCGAAAAGAAATGAGTATACACCAGAAACCAAAGGAAATAAAACAATGATGATAATCGAAAATCATTTATGGAAGAAATTCCGACACTCGAGAACAAAGTAAATAAAACAAGTGTAATAACAGGGGCGCGGTTGTACCCCAGGCGTTTGTTAGTAAAGATGTCAGTCGTTTATCACCTGAGATTCAATTACTTATTCTCGACTATTATTATTTTTAGAAGTATTATTATTACTATTATATAAATAAACATAAATAAGACGGAATAAATACTTGTAAGAAATAAATAATAAATGACAAAATTTTGTATGTAAAATCAATGTATTTACTTCTGTATATAGGAGAGAATATATCTTTACAATCTTTCTCTCCCTCTCTCTCTCTCTCTCTCTCTCTCTCTCTCTCACACACACACACACACACACACACACAATCTCTCTATTTTTTTTTCTATTTATCTATTTTTCTACCAATATATCTATCTCTCGTCACCTGTTTTTTTTTCATTTTTTCTCGTGTGTTCTTACCTCCCACCTTTCCTCTTTCTTTTCTTCTCTTCCACTTCCTCAATTTTTTCATTTCCTTTCCGCATATCAGTTGATGGGTTTCTTGAACAGAAAATGCTATCAGGTAAATATACAACGCGAATCCTGGTCTGCAAAAACGGAACGGTTCTACGTACAAAGAAACAGAATGATCGCATTCATATGTAAATTTCCTGCCACAGAAAACATACTTCCTTGAAAGGTGTTTCTGAGCAACTGGAAAATCAAACAAAAGGAGCGTAATAATTAAAGTAATTTTAAATGTTCAAAATTCTAATCACCGTTAAATCGAACACGATTTCTATCAGAAGCTAAATATTGGAAATCTGATTTGAGCAATAAAAATCACGACCTCCCTTATCAAATGAAAATTATGGCGAGAATTGATGTCATCCTTACATCCTAAGCAAATTAAAAAGACTTCATCTGTTTCACTGTTTATCACAAAACGGGTGATTAATCTAATGATTGGCTCTTTTCACACGAATCGGACAACATTAAATGCAAAGATGAATTAACCAACCTTCAGGCCTTTCTTGACTAAAGTCAAATGCTTTGTCTACTCAGCGCTTTCTAGTCACACAAAGCAGATTTGTTAACAGCCATCCGGTTACCAACTGCTGACACTCTCCTTGATAATGAATGCATACGCATCAACATTGCCTTGCCTACTGCTCTTTGCATATGCAAGTCGCACCTATTTCGCTGCGGAGCCGCTATCGATCAATACGTGATGCGTTCCCTGTTTTGGCGCCTTTGGCACGGACCATCTCCCTCAGCATGCCGTCTCCTCGGGGATATCTTTAGCAGTTTCGATACAGTATTCCTTCCCATCTAAAATCTGAACCGGGTTGATGGTAACCTGCATAACCCTCTGAGCGAGGAGAAATCGCTTATTTCTTGAAGTTACTTGCAGTAAAGAACTCGCCCTGATATGTCGACATACAGTCTGGATAGCCTAAGCCAGTGGTTCCCAACCGATTTGGGGCCATGCCTCACTTTGGTATTTCTAAAAATCTGGTGCCCCCACCCCGTAATATTTAATTCTTACATATATTCAAAGTTTTGCTGCAATTCACGTGACGGAAGCTTAAAAGGCCGTTAACTTCGTCTCTAAACAAGCCTCCAAACAGCATGGCGTCGATGAAAGAGAGAAATTTAAAAAAAACAGTTAAATATACATAGTTTCAAAACATAGAGAACTGAAAGGCAGAAAATATTTGAATGAAAGCTTTTTCTTTAATGTACTTTCATCATTTTAATCATGAAATAATAATACAAAATGAAATTTAAGCTCATCACAAAATGACTGTTAGTGAGATCCTTGTGCGTCATGCCTGTTACAGATAGATTTTATATTAGGCACCAATTTAGTCATTTGAAGCCTCAAGTTTCCTCCTTTAGTGATATCCAGTCGATTTCTTTTCTTCAATAACAAATCATTTACAGCATTAACGACACGTTCACCTGAATATGAAGATGGAAATGGTAACGACAAATTAATGTTAATAACTGTTAATAAATCATTCTCGAATTTCCCTCCCCCTATTCTGTTGATATAAGCCGAAGGGTGCACACCCTACGCAAGCCCCCCCCCCCCGCCATAAATATTACCCTGCCGCACTGAGAATCATTGCCCTAAACTGACCGAATAATGTTTTTTTGTCTGGATTATATAAGCTTGTGACGGTTGTGGTTGAGACGTTATATCAACTGTTTAAACTGTTTAGTTCCAAGTAGATTCTTAACGGTCTAAGAATAATTCCTTATATTAAGACCCCTTATCAAGTCTGTGACAGGTTAACTTGTCGGCCTGATAACTTTCTGGCTAGTTCAACAGAAAAATCCTATTTAGTTTGAGAATTTATTTGTAAATAATTGAAACTGTTGTGGGGCAGACCCCTTTTACACAAGATGGACTCATCCAAAGTTTACTTATATTGACAGAGAGAATACCTGCAGGTGGAGATACGGTGAGTCTGGGTGAGAGATACGGAGACAGTATACAGAGTGTTCACAGAGAGTTATACGAGAGTCCAGAGAGAGAGAGATAATTACAGCTTCCCTTACAGAGACTTCTACATATACTTTCAACTATCCCGCATTCCTGGACTACTAAACTTCACTTCAAGTCTGTATTCTTACGTTTAATACACTTATTTATCTATCTCAATTACTGGCGTTGTTTATTTATTTGTGCCTGATTCCATTCCCGGAATCCACAACAGAAACATTTTAAATTAAATAGATTTTCAGTTGGTATTTTTTGTCTTATAATTGTATGATTAGAAACTGGATCCTAGGATCACACACTTCCGATCTTCTCGACCTCTCTACTACAAATGATTCATTTTCCAAGCATCCTGATTATTTCCATAGGAAATCAAAACTGATTCAATTAGTAATTAAAGACATTAATAGGTATATAGACCATTGCCATAAAGAATTCTTTATGAATGGAATTGATAACTTCTTGTCACTGGGGAATATATGGAACGTGATGAAATATTTTGATTGAAAAATAGTGTTTTTTCTTGTAAAATTTTCAATAGTTATTTGAAGAAATCAATCAGCAACTTCTCTTACCAATTTAATAATCGTGCTCTCAATATATCATCATTAATGAATTCATCATTTGGACTAAAAATCCTTCTCTTAACCTTTGTTAAGGCAAAATCTTGATCAGCTTCTCTCCACTGTGCCGTTCTATTTCTACTGAGTCACTCATGTTGTTTATTATACTCACAATGTTTCGGCTGTTGTACTCTTAGTCCATCTTCAGGTATCTATCGCAGATGGTAAACACATCGGGATTTGATTCGAAGTATTTATTTAGTCAAAGAAGGTAGATTGCTTTCATTCCTCTTTTCATGCATGTGGAGAGGGTTGATCTGATTTATAACAACCAAGATGAAGATAATCTTTGTGGTAACAAAATAAGCACATCTCATCTCCCCTCTCGCCTGTAACCATCCATCACAATAAAATAAACGTTTTTCAGCTAAAGCTGAATTATTAAATTAAAACTTCCTAATAATGGGCGTAGGAGATGACGCCAACTGAAAAACTGGTCGGACAATGTCAAACAATGGACAGGTATGACTGTACCAGAATTGCTGACGGCTGCCGTTGATAGACCGTTGTGGAGAAGATTCAGTGTCACTTCTGTATTCGGATCCCCCACCCACTACGATTAAAAAAAGTCAAGGTGAGGAGGAGGAGGAGGAAGGGGAGTAGGAATCTTTTATTTAGAGTTATTATTATTATTATTATTATTATTATTATTATTGCACTCGTTCAAATATAATAATAATTATTATTTCTCGTCTAAAAATCTCCGTTATAACATAATTATAATTATTAATTAATTCTTCTGCTGAAAGATGTAATCCATTCTTTAAAGATCTCGATTTACAAAGTTTTAGTGCTTCGTCATGTGGAATCAATTTTTTTGCATCTACTGTTGAATCCGTAGCTCATAAATTTTTCTTTCTTCAAACTCTCGATCTGATGTCTCCATTGATAAAAATAATTATCTGAGTTGTTTCGCTTCGTAAACTTGTGAATACCCTTCTTCAAGTGCAATCTGCATCGAATAAAGTAATCAGTTTATTTTTCTGTTAATTATTTAATTTTTTTTAGATCTATCGATAAGTTGATCACACTTCTTCGCTGACATCAATCAGTTTATATTCTTTTTGTTTTAATATTTCCAGAAAACTATTTTTCAAATGCATTTCATTTGTCTTAAAGCGCTGATTAAAAAAAAGATTTATGAAATAATTTGCGATTCTGTTAAGCAACAGAATGAAATAAGAGTTATTATCATTCAAAACTGGTGCATTCACATTATTTTCTGGGGTCGGTGTACCGTGTACGCCTTAAAACATCATTGGTATGCTCAATTAAATAATGATATGATTGGCGAACGCATAAAAACACTAGAAAATCGATAGAAGTCATCTTCTTAATGGTCGAGTATAAATCAATATAATAATGTTTATCAGTCGATATTTCTGATAGATTTAGACAATGGAATCTGCCTGTTGAGTGAGACTGTTGTCTCCGTTATCATAGCACATATTGTCGAATATTCAGGTCGGGAGACGAAAATAAATAAATAAACTATTTAATAAATAAACGTATGTGTCTACTCAAATATGGATATCCAGTAAACGATAACGTTTAATTGACAAAAAATATATCGGATTAATAAATAAATAATCCATTAGTTCTTTAGAAATTGCTTTGTTTACGTTAGGATATGAAACTGAGTAGATATGTTTATTTCGAAAATCTAAGAGAAATTTGCACTTATAAGCTATTAGATTTTACTCAGTCAGCGAAACCAAGGAGGATGCAGGTTCGAATCCTACCGGAGGACGTATTTTTTCTTTAATAAGATATGTCGAATATTCAGGCTGGTTTCTGAAAATAAATATATTGCTTAAGTGACGTCAAGTCGCTAGATGAGGACCAATAATATTGCTGCCTGTTCTTTGGATCTTATCAAGGAGCTCCAGAAAAATAGCAGGGGAACCGGGCCATATATGGCAGCATTATTCTAAGCATGGCCGAAATGTAGACTTATAGATATGCAAGATAGATTCTGGAGAGAGAAATAGTCTCGCCGACAGCGAGCTAACTTTCTTAGCAGCTGATCTAGCGATGAATTCAATGTAGTCTTTTCACCTCATGTCAAGTGAGAACGTTACCCCGAGAAAGTGCAATGGCGGATAGCAGGTGGATAGCATCAGCCATGCTGATGAAAAGGCAGAGAGGGGTCTTTTGATGTCGTTTTGTACATCGATTGTCATTTTAACCTTGTCAAACTGATCAGCCTCAGTATCGAGGCAGGAGGAAATGGTAGTGTCATCAGTGTAGATAGGAAGTTGAGAGCTGATGTCACCGGGGAGAGTCGTTAATGAAAACTAAAAACAACGTAGCATTAGTAGGAAAGAATGCAGACGGGTGGCCGTTTAGGATCAGTGGATCAGCTCAAAAATATGGGTAACCGCTAAAAGATAACGTTTAAGCGATATATATATATATATATATATTTATATATATATATATATATATATATATATATATATATATATATATATGATAAAATATATTTTTAGTGTATGCTATATTTATCCCTTAAATACTGAGGTCAACACCCAGCAGTTTGTTTCATGCTTAAATCCAATTATATATACATATATTGGATTTACAACCACCCGGCTCTCCAGAAGATTAACTATGCATCTTAATAATTCTAGCTCCATTAAACAACATATTATGTCACATACTGTTTCCCTTATGCAATCTGATATACGTAAAATACTTATAGATAATACTAAAATTATAGATAAATATACAGACATTAGACGCCTTAAAATTTTAGAAACATTACATATTAAAAGCAAAAGACCTCTTATTAATCGTATAGATTACAATATTTCTGGAAACATCCTAAAATGTTTATATATTTAAATTTTATAACGTATTCTTCGATCTTTTGGCTTGTATAATAAAAATCTTTTACACGCTGTCACATGATAAAAATCTTCGCCATGCACGTGATAACATCATCGCGTCTTTTGAAATTAAAAGGATTTTAACGTTTATTTAGTTTGTAAAAACTGTAGCAACATGATTACGCTACAAGACAATTGGCAAATGTTTTTTAAAAAAATTTGACTAAAAAATTTTGACCCTGAAGATGAACAACGAGGTTCGAAAGTACTAGGTTATCGTACGGACAATTTTTATTTCGATATCATTTTCAAATAAAAAATCTCATTAGAAAATATGAGAAAATTCAAAAGAAAATATGCAGGACGATGTTGTCTTTAACATTCAACACAACATGTTTAAAAGAAAAGTTGCTGCCAAATTACACACACACACACATATATATATATATATATATATATATATATATATATATATATATATATATATGAAGAAATATAGTCTTAAAGTGAGCTATATTTATGGGATAAAATGCTCAATATCAGAGATAGAACGTGTGTAAATATAAAAGTGAACATAGAAGTCAACAACTTAGAGGCGACAGTCTGTTTCATGCTAGATGCAATCGTCGGGCCACGAGTGCTGTTATTTTTCTCGGCTATCTATATACACGGGTCAGTGATGCATTGTGGGTAGTCTATTTTGGCAGATATTTTACAGGAAGTCGTTTATTTGTTTATTTATTTATTTGTGTCAAATTATTTGCTTGTTTTTATTTAATTTTACTTTTGTTTTTTATATTTATTTTATTTTTATTTATTTTTATTTTTTTATTTTAATCGGTGTTTTTATTAACGTAGTAAAAATTTCTTTGTATAGCTTATTGTTGGTTGCCTATTATGGCGGCTATTTTACTGGAAGTCGTTTATCCATTTATTTGGGTCAAATTATTTTGCTTGTTTTAATTATTTTTATTTTTATTTTTTATCTTATTATTTATTTATTATTTTTATTTTGATCGGTGTTTTTATTAACGTAATAAAAATTTATTTGGGTTGATTGTTGTGGTTTGTTCTGACTATTATTTTGGCGAGAACAGTTTTTAATTTATTTATTTGGATTGATTATCTTTATTGGTTATATATATATATATATATATATATATATATATATATATATATATATATATTTCCTTCTCTCATCTTCTTCTTTCTTGATTCTTTAAAGTTCAAAAATTTTAAGCTACCATTTTATTTTATTTCTTAACGCCTTGGTGCTGATAAATCCTGCAAGGAAGATCTTGTAGCGTGATAGCTATTTAAATGCGGTCATTTTGAATTTCTATCTATGTTATTTATTTATATATATATATATATATATATATATATATATATATATATATATATATATATCCGACTGCATTTATTAGATGAGGTGTTGCAAACAGCAGTGCACGCTTGACTCCAATGGATTGTGAAGGAAGCAATCTAAGTGAAACGCAGAGGGAAGCTCTTGCGCTACGATAACGCACAATGCTCAGTTTGTAGTAGCTGAAGCAGTCAACTGTAGCTTTGAATTTCTACCCCTCTCTCCCCCTTACTCACCAGACTTAGCTCCATCTGACTTCGTCTTTCCTAAAATCAAGTCCTACGAGTATGGTCGCTAGTTTAAAAACAATGATGAGATTATATGTGCAGTGGAGAGGTTTTTGGGCGGGGCCATGTCTCCAGCTTCTTTCGTGATGAGATTGCAATACTTAAGCATCGTTGGAACAAGTGCATTGATGTCAACGGGGGGGATATATTGAAAAACAGTGAAAAATTGACTTGTTTCTTCAACTCTTACAGTGTGAGGCTTAAAGCCTTTTGAAGAACCCTCGCTTAAAGCCTTTTGAAGAACCCTCGTATACCTGCCCCTTTTCCCGTTGAAATCCCGCGAGTCTGTTGAAATACCCTTTTGCACACATATCAGATATGAAAACATGTATAACTTCTAAAATGTGTTCGCCTCCAAATCAAAAAAATATCAGAAAAGAACTCATCTTTGCCAGTTGCTTCCTTCTGAGTTCCGTTTGGTGATAGATGTCTGGACACCACTTTTATTGCTGGTTAGTCATTCATGAATGGACAATGGCACTTTGCTGCAGGCTTTCAAGAGTCAACTTTGGATTTTCAGAAAAATTGTTCTTTCCATCAGTTGAAGATTTTATCCATTTTCAAATGAATTTTATTGCCATCTATTGATCATTGAGAGGTGATTCTATTTGTTTTCAGACCGAATACTATCTTCACCAAAAGTCACAGATTCCCTTACACACGAGATGATATCCAAAAGTTCAGGAAACACGTCCATGTAAAAAATAACTCCTAACTCGGAATTTCTACCGTATCCTGAGAAGTCGTTCCTTTCTGCATGTATCTCCTTTGTTATAAGAGCCATGTCCACAAAGATTAGCGTCAGTTGATATTATATTAGATTTGATCGCTCTGTTCAAATTCTCTGTACTTCAGGTTAGAACCTAGTCTATAATAATATTTGGTTCTCCAGGCATGAATTAAATTCTTCATTCATTTTGTTTTATTAAAATCTTATTCGGTTTATTGTCTTTATTTGAATTTTTCTTCTCCTCACATGGTCGGTTATTTCGTTGTATCTCGGACATTTTCTGATAAACTTCAATTGACTGAAGGGAATGGAATTCATAAATATTACATCTCAGCTGCGTCTTTCTTTAGAGAAAGCGATGAGATTTTTTGTAAATGAATAATCAGAATATTTTGTGGAAATAATGAACAAAATGATATTTCCAATTCTTAATTGCAACTGGGGAAATCAACACCAGAAGGATTGATGTTGCAAATTGATTGGTTAATTAATTTCAAACTAAATCTTAACAGATTACATCTCGCTGTCTGCTGCCGCGAGCAGTCCAATAACAGCGACAGAGCGGGAATGGTATATAGGAAAAGATTTTTGAGAGATGTGAAATATTTCTCTTCTATAACATTGGCCTAATATCAAAATTTCAGATTCATTACAAAAACAAACTCTATATTAATAAATATGAATAATCACCTGGCCATGAAGTAATGTTGAGCAAGCCTGTCTGGCGAACAATTAACGTGACAATGAATTTATATATATATATATATATATATATATATATATATATATATATATATATGAAGAAATATAGTCTTAGGATGTGCTATATTTATGGGATAAAGTGCTCAATATATAGATAGAGCGTGTGTAAATATAAAAGTGAACATAGAAGTCAGCACAGTGGTGCATCGGCGTTTATTTTACCGGATTGTTGTTTATTTATTTATTTGGGTTAAATTATTTTGCTTGTTTTTATCTATTTTTATTTTATTTTGTTTAATTTTTTTTTATTTCTTATCTTAAATATTTATTTATTTTTTTATTATTATTTTAATTTTATTTTGATCGGTGTTTTTATTAACGTAGTAAAAATTTGTTTATATAGCTTATTTAATAGTTTTGTTTTTGTTTGGGAAGATAATTAAAGCTATTTGTTCAATTTTGGGGTTCATTGTTGTAGTTTGTTCTAACTATTATTTTGGCGGGAACAGTTTTTAATTTATTTATTACTTCATGTATTTATTTGGTTCGATTATCTTTATTTGTTTTTTCTAACAGCTAGTTTATCGGTATCGCTTGTTAGTTTATTTATATATTTGGATGTATTTAGATCAATTTATTTTACTTGTTATTATTTATTTGTTACACTGTATATTTTCTCTTTTTGGTTTTCGATTTTTAAGTAACGTAGTATATTATTTTTATTTTTTATTCATTTTTTATTATCGTTATATAACATTTATAACTATTTTTTCGTCCGATTTTTTGTTTTGATTTTTATAGTTTAACTAATATTTTAGTCATAATAGTTTGCTAATTTGCTTATTATTTACTTTATTTAATGATTATGTTTCTTATTTTTTATTCTGTATCGTCTATTCTAACAGGTGTATTTTGGTAATTTGTTTGGATTAATTTATTTTGCTTATTTTATTGTCATTTTGTTTATTTATGTATTTTTTCCGTTTTCGATTTTTAAGTAACGTAGTAAAAATTTGTTTTCATGTCTGCATTTTGAAATGAGCTCTGATCTTTTATATAATTCATTTTGGTCTGGGAAGGTAATGATAGCTATTTTCTCCTCCAAGCAAAGTTTGCAAGTTTTTGATTGGTTGTTGTAGGCTGATGATATTTTTGGTGTGGTGTGCGTTTTGTTTTTAATTTTCCCAGATATACTTCGAAAGCATTGTGCTGTTCGCATATTTACTATTTGTGAAAGATGTTTTGTATACATAATTTCTTTGTTTCCAGGGTTCTTCAGTTACTCCTATGTATACTTTTCTTCATTATCTGGTGATTTTATCGTCGCTTGGTATATTACGTTGTTTTATAAACAATTACCGTTTAAGGGACATTCGTTCTTTATTTTTCAGTTGCACGTGGGTTTAATTTGTTCGTGTGGTTTGTTGATAATTTTCCTGTTGTGCTTTTTTATTATTTGTGCCATGTTCTCGGTGCAACTGTAGCTGATTTTTACTGTGTTTGTGTTGAATATTTTGTGTAGGGTGCTTGATTCCGGGAGGTGTTTGCGTAAAAGTTTGAAGAATATTTTCCCTATGTTTGTTTTTACGTTTTTGCTGTACGGTGGGTTGAGCCATATGATATTTCTTTTCCTGTTGGCCTTTTTTTGTGTTCTGTGGTGAGTATGTGAGTGTTACTGGGAATCCGCTATCTTTTAGGGTTGTTTCGTATTCTTTCTTAGCTTTGTTAAATATAGATTCATTGAAGGAATGAAACAGACTGTCGCCTTTAAATGTTGACTTCCATGTCCACTTTTATATATATATATATATATATATATATATATATATATATATATATATTGTCAATGATGACCTGAGATCGTTCAAAACAACTATAAGATCCGTCTTTCGGACAGTACCTACATTTTGCATCACAAATGGTAGTTTCAGTGAGCACACCCTGATGACTGCAGCTCACAACGGGTGAAAGAGGAGAGTTGTTGTTGATAGCTACATAGATATGTATGTGTGGATCATCACAGAAAATTCTATTATGTGTGGATGGGGGACGATAAAAGAGTTACTACTGTTGTGAGTTTAATCCTCACTGGGTGCATCGTGTTTGTGGTCTCCTTTGGAGCTACATTGGCTTATCAAATATCTGCATCTAAAACGGTCATTGGATTTCATTAAATTACGCATTAGTAGCCTAACCCTAACCCTTAACCTTAACATTATCCCGTAAACCTAACTCTAACACGTAACCCTAACCCGGTTGATCTTGAAAACGAATACTTGAAGATACCCTTTATGAACAGTACTTACTTTGAAATCGATGTAAACAGGCTGAGGTGAACTGCTCTGAAGCAATTGATACAGGCTAAGTAAGCTTCTTTAGTCAAATTTTCCAAATTTTTGAGTATTTTGTTTCGTCAGTAACAGAATGAATAATAATAATAATAACAATAATAAAATACTTAAAAAAGAAAGCAAAGACAAATGCAACCGACCAGATACAGAAACAATGGCAAGATAAACCGCTTCATGGCCAATACTCTGCCCGTACCAAACAAGCTGACGTAAACAAAACCCGTACCCATCAGTGGCTACGTAATGCAGGGTTGAAAGCTGAAACTAAAGGTTTTATCCTTGCTGCACAGGACCAATGCTTGTTAACTAGAAGTTATCAAGCACTAAAATATTGTGTTAGCCCAAAATCCAGATTCTGTGATAAATATCCAGAAACAATTGATCATCTTGTATCAGGTTGTACGATATTGGCACCCACTGAGTATAAAACCCGACATGACAGAGTGGGCCAATATCTGCACTGGAAAATTTGCAACTTCTACGGGAAGGAAACTGAAAGAAACTGGTATGAACACCGTCGTGACCCGGTTACGGAGATGGGACCTGTTACAATTTTATGGGACTACACAATACACACTGACAGAACAATCAAAGCCAACCGCCCAGACATTGTTATTAGAGACCACAAACAAAAAAATGTCTCCTTATTGATATGGCAGTTCCTGCAGACTGCAATGTATCTTTGAAGATATTCGAAAAGCTGTCAAAATACAAGGACCTTGACATAGATATCTCAAAATTGTGGCACATGGGCACATCAACAATCCCTGTTGTAGTTGGAGCTCTAGGATTGGTTGGAAATGATTCCAGTAGACTAATTGAAGGGATTCCTGGAAGTCCATGCCTCAAAGAAATTCAAAAAATTGTTCTCACAAGTGCAACCCACACTTTATGGAGGGCTTTATCTAAGTAAAATATGTGTGTGTGCGTGTGTGTGTGTGTGTGTGTGTGTGTGTGTGTGTGTGTGTGTGTGTGTGTGTGTGTGTGTTGTTTTTTTTGTCAGTGGAAAGTGTCATGATGCCATTTCTAACCTTAGGTCTCTGGGCGGGACCCGGAAAGAAATGTGTACACGCCAGAAATCAAAGGAAATAACAATAACAATAATAATAATAACAATAATACTAATGACAACAACAACAACAACAACAATAGACACAGGCAGAACACTCAAAGCTAATCGCCCAGACATCGTTATTAGAACCGCAAACAAATAATTGCCTTCTTATTAATATGGCAGTCCCCGTAGACTTCAAAAAGCTGTCAAAATACAAGGACCTTGAAATCGAAATCTCAAAAATGTGGCACATGAGAACATCAATGATCCTGTTGTAGTTGGAGCCCTCCGATTGATTAGAAAAGATTCCAACAGATTCAGAGAAGACATCTCTGGTAGCCCAAGAAATATAAAAAATTGTTCTCACAGATACAGCCCACAGCTTCCGAAAAGCTTTACCTATGTAAAATATGTGTGTGTGTGTGTGTGTGTGTGTGTGTGTGTGTGTGTGTGTGTGTGTGTGTGTGTGTGTGTGTTTTCATTTGCTCAGTGGAAAATATCATGACGCTATTTCTGACCTAAGGTCTCTGGTCGGGACACGGAAAGAATTGAGTACAACCCAGAAATCAAAGGAAAGAAGATAAGAATAATAATAACCCGAAATGAATATTATAGAAGAGTGAGTTTGATACAAGAAAGCGAACTTAATGGCGTCAATAATAAAATAAAGGCTATTAACACCTTAGCTATACCCGTAGTAATATAGAGCTTGAACATTATTAAATGGAAGTTGAATGACATTAAAAAAAGGCCTACCCAAATAAGGATGCACCACCCGAAATCAGATGTTGATAGGCTGTACTGACCAAGAGCTTTAGGAGGTCGAGTTCTAATCGAATTTCAATTAACTGTAAAAACTACAACAATCAGATTTGAAGTCTACCTCAAAACCAATGATCCTCTCCTACAAATAGTAAAGCGGCAAATCCACTTTATCAACAAAAAGCTGCACTCTCCAAGAAACATGAAATCCTACCAACAAAAACGAAGCGGATACCATCTATGCCAAACGAGTAAAGCAGACAGCAAAACAACTTGGCCAAATGGAGTTACAAAAAAACTGAGAGGACAAGACATTGCATAGCAAATACATAAAAAGAACGAAAAAGCAGATGTGGACTAAGAGAAAACACATTAGTGGCTGAGGAGCACCGGGCTGAAAGCTGAGACAGAAGGCCCAATTATAGCAGCTCAGGACCAAAGCCTCGCAACCAGATCCTATCACAGTCACATAATAAAGAATGGAACTAACCCAAAATGCAACATCTGCAGAAAATATGATGAAACTGCCGACCATATTATCTCAGGATGTCCGGAACTATCAAAAAAATGAATATACCCTCATACATAACTAGGTTGCGACATATGTGCACTTGAAAATATGCAAGAAGCACAAAATCGAAACCACTGAGAGATGGTATGAGCACCAACTAGACACAGTTACCCAAAATAATGATGTAACTATCATCTGGGACATGCCAATTCAAACTACCAGGGAAATAAAAGCTAACACACCTGATATTAAAAAATTCAAGAAGTTTATGCTTATTGACGTAACACGTCCATAAAAATTATCGAGAAATTGTTCAAATACAAAAACCTAGAGATCGAGATTAACAGGATGTGGCGAATGAAGACTGAGACTGTACCAGTAGTAGTCGGAGCACTGGGCCTCGTGAGAAAACGAATGGACACTTTTACTAAGTGTCCCAGGAAACATTAACATACAAGTTGCCCTCAAGATCGCCCTACTCGGAACATTCCATATACTAAGAAAAGTGCTATCAGTTAAATGACAATTCTCCTATAGGGCCTAAGGACCATAGTTTGGACCCGGCTGTACAGGATACAAAGCAGGAAACATAACACACAAGCGATAATAATAAAAGAAATCACATCTTCCCTGTAAACCTTTAAAAAGTTTTATTATTGTCAAAAGATTTATTTTAAAGCAATTTACTTGGAAATGCAAAAGGCAAAAAGTGTTATATGATGGTAAATGATGTCTACAATGGGCAAACGCAATGCTCCTAAGGCTCACATAGCGAAATACCTACCGATTCCAAATTTCTCAGAAGCGATTTATTTCGATACGTATCGATATACTGATTTATTGATATGTATCAATATATTTCCTAAGTTTAAGGCACAGAGTCAGACAAATGGCAGGGGATTAACATTCCATGTAGGTAGTCGCATTCCGTAAAAATCAGCATCCGTAATTCTGACTTGAAAATCGAACTCTGAATAGAGCAAAATGTTGCAGGTCTGGAATTTTCCCCTTAATATAAAATCCATACAATTTGGTTGCACCTTCTTTCGAAACAAAATAACATTTTGTTGAATTTCTTTAAACCCCAAAACCTAACCCCAAAAGAAATCGATTATTGTGCTTGCTTTCAAGAACCATTTTTCCTTTTGCACGGTCGTTGTAATCATCCACAAGACAAACATTGATCTATGGAGAAGCTTCTGGCATTTACTAAGTACTATAGTATCTGTTTGTGGGATTTATTTGTTAACTGTTGCTCCACGGTAATGTTTTCTTATATTAACTCAGTTTAGCCTCGTCTGATCCAAAACCACAGATTTGTGTAGCCATGTTTGAGCTATCTAGAATAGAACAAGTCTGCAAGATCAGATTAATAAACATTATTCTCTGATAAGTCATTTTCGTTCATTGCTTTATTGTAAATTTTCCTCCTGATTCGCTGATATAATTATTTTATTTCTTATTCTTTATTCTTGTCAGTGGAATTGGTTGCGGTCTGTAGAATAGTACAATTTGGCAAAGTTGTAATTATTTCCGTAGAGTTTTGGCACTAAACTCACAATCTTTGCAGATGTTGGTCTGTCTTTTATAAAGAGTCTCCTCTTATACGCTTTTTATGGCCGATTTCGCCTATAAGAATTTATAGTCAAACTTAATGACGCCAGATTTTAGTCCTTCGTCGACTGGGGCTCTGATAGCTGACTTCTATCTACCTTAAATGTTCATCTCTTACAAGAAGTAATTATGAGTTTAAGTTGAAAAACAATGTGACGTATCCAGGGTAAACATTGTAAATTATGATTACCTTCAAAATCATTTGATCGGAGACAGACAGAAAATTATGACATCAACGAACGTAGTAAAAATTTGTTTTTTTCTAAATGTCATACATATCTTTGTATGAATCGCCTGATGAGGACTGGAGAGGAAACTAGGTAAAATATTGGAATGGAAACAACAAAGATGAAAATTTTACTCAGAGAGATATTCAGAAAACAATTTTAAAGAACATTTTTAGTAGCTTTCAAAGTCAGTATTGTGGAGTAATTATGGTAGCATCAATTTGATACAAGTTTTCTCTATAATGGTTTTCATGACAAAATTGATTCTTAAGGCTTTCCATATATAATGAAAAGTCGTAGCATACACAGTACCAAAGTTGTTAGTCAAAGTAACAATGTATTTAATAAGATGTCCTGTTGCTTCTATAGTCTTAACCCTAACATTTAAAACTTTCAATTTTAGGCGATAACAGAAAAAGCGTGCTTGGATATTTTGTTATAAATTTATAGCCAAAATGGCTGTTGTTGTTTTTTCTGGATATTGCAATGTCCATTTCTTTTTCGTTGACAATTAGAGGCGCCATACTGAAGTAGTAATCAGTGGTATGATCGATTTGCTCTCTACAAAGTTTTTTCTTCCTGGCTAGCCATTGACTAAAGTATTACAGCATATATGTAGTGACCACTTCTAGTCTTGGTATCCAATTTTACATCCACAAAATCTAGTTGATAAGATTTTCTTTCAGGTGTTATATATGTTTCGCTTTTAAGACGCAAAACACACTTCGCCGTACACAACAGAAGTTATCGGTTTGTTAAGATGTTATCGGGGTATTTTTCCCAGGTCAGTTAAATGTGTGAAAACCTGAGTGTAAAAGAGATTAATAATTAGTTTATTACGAGAATAATTAAATATAATAAGGTTATTAGAAGAATGATAATTTCATCCGGCAAGGACAATAATTTGGATGAAATATTCAAATAACATTAGTAGCGTCTCTTGAAATCTAGAGCCAATCAACAATTTGGGATATCGTGTTTATTTCTAGTTCACTGAAATTAGCTAAGATTGGCTTCTTTTTTTATTTTCGTAGCTTTCATGTTGTAGATCAGAGTAATTAGGATACTGCAGGAATTTAAAAGTATTTTCTATGTATGCCTTCCCTTACACGAATATAAAACCTATGTTCTCTTAAACAAAAGCCGATAATGAGCCCGTATTATATTTATTTGCTTTTTTCTTATTGATGATGTGAATGAACTTCTATTTATGTTAATGCTGAGGTATGTGGTATGAATGGAAGTGAAGGGTGTAAATATATATATATATATATATATATATATATATATATATATATATATATATATATATATATATATATGCTAACAATATATATATATATATATATATATATATATATATATATATATGTATACATGCTAACTATACATATATATATATATATATATATATATATATATATATATATATATGCCAATTGAGGTATGTGATATGAACGGAATTGAAGGGTGTAAACACACACACACACACACATATATATATATATATATATATATATATATATATATATATATATGCTAACAATATATATATATATATATATATTTATATATATATATATATATATATATATATGCCAACTGAGGTATGTGGCATAAATTGAAGTGAAGGGTGTAAACATATTCAGAGTAGAGCAAATATAATTATTTATTTGAAAATTATAACATAAATATGTTATAAAATCACTACAAAAATAGCCATTTTGTTTCAACACTTCTAGTGTCTTCTCAAGTGATGGTGTTGAATGTAGAATAAAGGGTTTTATTATACTTTCAACACCATCACTTGATAAACACAAGAAGTGTTGAAACAAAATGGCTATTTTTGTAGTGATTTTATAACATATTTATGTTATAATTTTCGAATAAATAATTATGTATATATATATGAGTGTGTGTGTGTGTGTGTGTATGTGTGTGTGTGTGTGTGTGTGTGTGTCAACTGAGGTATGTGGTATGTATTGGAGAAAAGCGTCACTTTTAGATTATTACGTAGACGATATTATTATCCTAGCAAATAACGCTAAAGAAATAGATACTCTTAAGACCACATTTGAAAAAAACTCTGTCCTTAACTTTACCTACGAACTTAGTCGAAAAAAAATAAACTCCCATTTTTAGAGGCCCTCAAAGAATATAGTAACAACACTTATTATCAACTCATTATGTAAAGAACCCTCTAGCAGAAACTCTTACCACCTTAACTTTAAAAGCGAATGCCCATTCAGATACAAAATTGCAGTAATAAAAGACTTTCTAAAAAGAGCACACCAGAATTCATCCTCTCGACTACTCTTCCTTAAAGAACTCAATAATGTAAAACAGACACTAATTAACAATGGCTTCCCTAACCACCTTATAGACCACCAAATTAGACTATTTCTTCCCAAAGTAAATAACATTGATAGCGAACACACAGTAAAAAATAACAATAATTATTTTCTGCAAAAACCAAATCCACATTAACTACAAACAAGACGAATCTTCACTAAGACATATTCTAAAGAAATATTCGACCCCAATTGACCCAAATAAAACAAATCAAATTAATTATCTACTATAAAAAATTTAAAACAGCCGCTAACCTTATCCTCAAAAATAACAACACACCAGGTAAGTCAAAATTACAACGAACGAGCATTATCTAATGCCTCTTAAGGCAAATGTGTTCCTGATCAAATCGAACTCATAAATAATTACATCGGTTACACAACTACATGCTTATCCAGACGTCTTACGTTACACCTATCTGATCACAGCTCCATTAGAACCCACTTACACACACACACAAACTTACCAGACTCCATTAGAAACATACTAGTAGAAAACACAAATATAATAACCTCATCCACATGTAAAAAAAGATTTTAAGTAATAATAAAGAAAAAGCCAACACTTAATAATATTAATTACGAACACGGCCGCAATGTGCTAACTGTGTTCGGAAAATAAAACATCTCTATAACACTAAAAGCATACACACAACGCACACACCCAATTAAACTGAAAAAGTAAAATCATCCTTCATAATGGCTTTTAGTATAGCCGAAAGCGCTTGGAATTGTGGAACATTTGGACAGTCTCTACACACTCTGTGTCCAAAAAAGAAAACACTTTTTTATGTTTTTAATGAAACATGCATAAATGAAGGATTGCTGCCTAAATACAATATATATATATATATAATTTTGATTAGGTTAGTGTTTTTATTTGAATGTTCTAAAGTTTGTCAGATATTGTCGTCATTAATAATCATATTCTGGTCATGTGTTATGTGACTCAATCCGCCGAGTCGCTTATTATCTTCTTAGCACACAAACAAAAATGAAAGACATTATATTAAAAATTCTATACGTACAATTTCATGAATAATGATACTAGAAATTTGAATTTTCGCTGAATACTTGCTGACAAATGTTACAATTCCGGACATAAATTCTGTCCCAGCGGAAAGATTTCTCTAGAAATGTAGGCATTTATTTCACTTTACTCATACCTCTCTTAATGACTTAGCTTACATATTTATATTTCTATCTATTGCAATGCGTTCAAATCTATCTCAGTCTATTCTTATCTATCTATCTATCTATCTATCTATCTATCTATCTATCTATCTATCTATCTATCTATTGCAGTCTGTTCTTATCTATCTATCGATCTATCTATTTATCTATCGCAGTCTGTTCTTATCTATCTATCTATCTATCTATCTATATATCTCAGTCTGTTATCTATATCTCTGTCTATCTATTTGTCTGTTTTTATCTATCTATCTATCTATCTATCTATTGCAGTCTGTTCTTATCTATCTATCTATCTATTTATCTATCGCAGTCTGTTCTTATCTATCTATCTATCTATCTATCTATCTATCTATCTATCTATCTATCTATCGCAGTCTGTTCTTGTCCCCAGTTTGTTCATATCTATTTATTCATAACTATCTAACTTCCTCAATCCGTTCGAAACTATTTCAATCTGTTCCTAGCGCTCAATATGTATTTGCTATCTATCTGTCTATCCATCTATCTCAGTTTATTCTTATCTATCTTTCTATCTATCTATCTCACATTTTGTTCATATCTATCTATATATCTATCTATCTATCTCACATTTTGTTCATATCTATCTATCTCACATTTTGTTCATATCTATCTATCCATCTATCTCACACTGTTCTTATCTATCTATCTCAGATCTTTCATTATCTATCTATCTATCTATCTCAGATCTTTTATTATCTATCTATCTATGTCACACTGTTCTTATCTATCTAGCTAGCTAGCTAACTATCTCAGATCTTTCATTATCTATCTATCTATCTATCTATCTATCTCACACTGTTCTTATCTATCTATATATATATATATATATATCACAGTTTGTTCATGTCTATCTAAATTTGCTATTATCTATCAAACTCCATATGTCTCTCACTTCACTAAAGACCTATCTCAACCTGCACAGCTAGTTAGCTATTATACTTTGTTCATATCTGTCTATCTATTTATCAAGAGCTGGTCCATATCTGCCTGCTTATCTATCTATATATCTATCTATCTATCTATCGCATTCTGTTTATATCTAGCGAGCTAACTCAGTATGTTATTATATGTCCGTCCCTGTCTGTTCGGATGTGTGCCTACTTTGGCAAATATAGGAAATCATCTCTCCTACCCGCAGCTCCCTAACTTTGTTTCGTAACCAATCTATGAGAAGGGTTACTCTGAATTTGGTTAGACGTAAGGCTTGAAACACCACCCCGTAAAACTAGTTGTTACGTGTGATGAGCGTGAACGTCTCTCGCATTAACGATAAACACAAATTAGTCATAGATTACTCATTATCTACTCATTATCGATTAGGTTGTAAAGAAATTCTTGACGCATTTGAACATGGTAAAGAAACAAATGCAACTTTGGTCTTAATAGATATTTATTCCAGATTATAATTCCCCAACTTATCGACGGTATAACCCCCCATCTAGGCTGCAAATTGTTGATCTCAAGTCCGTAATACTTTTTGGTTTTAACCGCTTCACAATTAGTAAAATTATTTTCGCCTATAAAATGTTTCAGTGATCTGAAAAGAAGACAGTCAGTGGAAGTAAAGTCCTGGACGGTGAGAAGGATGAGGCAAAACGTAGATATTTAGTGCTATAATCTTTTTCCGACCATACCTTTCTGTATAAACTGATTATTTTGGTATAGCACTTCCTTTTTTGACGGCAGTGTCTATATCCGACCAAACGCAGAAACCATTTTTAATTTTAGTCCTGGGTTGGAGATTAATTCTCCGTTTTTAGTTCGTGTCAGTCATAATCATTTTCATTGGAGATAATTAAGCAAAACCCACCTTTCATCATCGTTGATATTTCTCGGTAGGAGATATTCGGCAAGAAGATTACTCTTCGAGCAAAGAACAAATCTTTATTTAATCTGAGAATCAGATAGAAGAACAGGGGACCAAGTTTAGACGCTTTGCCTACTTTATAAAGGTGTTTTGTCATCGAAGTGTGACTTGTATTGAAGTGTTTTGTTAATTCTCGGACGCTTCGCTTATGATTTTCCTCGCTAAGGTTTGTAAAAGTTCAGTATTGAGAGAACTTAGTAATACACATCGAAATGAATGTCCGAGTTAAAGATTTTCCGATCGTAAATGGTTCTTTTCTAAACTAGTTTTAAAAAAGTAGAATGGATACACAATTTACCTACACTGATATTAAGTAACCTGCAAATAAATAAAAAGAACATTAGAATATAAAAATACATGGTTATGTTATCGTAACTATTGAAAAGGTATCCTCAAAATAACTTTCTTCCCTGCCTAATATTTATATATTCCATTCTTCTGATATCTAGCTAATTATATCAGTTTTTTGTACCTTTATATACATATATATTCTGTCTATACGTTATTTTTATCGATATAATTTATTTAAGCAAATGCTCTGTTTTTAATTAAATAGTATTAATTACATTTACCGACCTGAATGTTGAAGAAATTTTGTAGAAAATATGCGATGTCAGACAGGAATCGAACTTGTATCCCTTATGGCAAACGTCATATAGCCTGACGTGCCTTAACCGATTGGGCCACAGAGAAGTGTCTGGTTTGCAAAGTCCGAATTACTGTTTATAAACACACACCTTCGGACATTGCTGACGGTTACATATGACGGTACCCATTAGAGTTACAGGTTCGATTCCTGTCGGAGATTGCATATTTTCTAGGAAATTTCTAGAACATTCAGGCCAGTAAATGTAATTAATACTGTTTAAGAACAGAGCATTTACTTAAATACATTTTATATATAAAAATAACATATAAACAGAAAATATATGAAATAATTGGTGGACTTTATCCACTTCCTAATACATACATACATACATATATATATATATATATATATATATATATATATATATATATATATATATATATATATATATATATATATTCTCTCTTTTTCTTTTTTCTTTATATACTTCTTTGTCCATCCCACTTCCTATATCAAGATATAACTTCCGTTAACAGATTTAAAGTGTCAATGTCTAGATTTCAGCGAAAATTTAAATTTGAAACAATAGAAATGTTACATCTAACTCAATGCTGTCTCTCTACCCCCCCCCCCTACACTGCCCCCACTTCGTGAATTTCCTTATTATTGCCCGTCATAAATGTGTAAATTTATTTTCATTTTTTCATTTCAACATTTGGAAATAAATCTGATGATCCACTGTCCTTTAAAAGGGCTGTGGTGAAATAATTTATTATATGGAACCTTAAAGCAATCTGTTTTTATTTAAATTAATAGCTCTGATATACATTGAGCTCTCTGGATTCTATCCTCATTGGAAAATTTACAGCAGGAAACCTGAAACAATTGCTGAAATAAAAGTAGCAATTGAAGAAGAATGTGCTCAAATATCAGAGGAAATGATACTGGATGTTTGTAGGCCTATTTCTTCAAGATATGAAAAGTGTATTGAACAGAACGGCAACCAATTTGAGCATTTGATGTGAACTCATCATTATATGAACATTCTGCCATTGCCCCAAGTAGCTTTTATCTTATTAAAGTTAATTTTCTATGTTTTTTGTATATTTTACTCTCAAATTCTTTAAATGTGTATATTTTCTCTTGTATTAATCTTATTTACAAGTCAAAATACATGAATTGAATAAGTTATAACGATTCAAAGAATGTATACATTATTTTGGGACACTGTGTATGTGTGTGTGTGAGAGAGAGAGAGAGAGTATGTGTGCGCGCTTGTGTGTGTTTGTGTGTGTGTGTTGTGTGTGTGTTGTGTGTGTAAAAATATAGTTTAGCCAATAAAACAAGGAAAAACGAAAGGATACCAATATAATCAGTATGATAAACATTTATTAAATATTAATTATTAACCATATGACAGAAATGAATGCCGGAAAAGTTTTAATTTCGGAATTTTCGGACACGCCCTTCACCAAAAGAAATAAACAGAGAAGTGGAAATTACTCACCGACAGGTGATTTTGTAGAGGGAAACTTTTTTTTGAAAATAAACTTAATTTTAAAATGTTGATCGGTGTAAAAGCGCTAGGCAGGTCTATTAAGACTAGTGTGTATCGTCAGGAGGGCAAGTAAATTGTAAACATAGATGAAGAGAGTTATAGGTTAGGGGGGAAGGTGTCTCACGTGTAGCAAGTTGTAACCAAAATTGTCGGACCAAGTCGTGAAGTGTAGAACGACAGGCTGCGGTTATAATATCAGGTGATGAAAAAAGGGGGGAGGTCAAAAATGGAAAATATAATAATAAAATATTATATAAAATGAAATGAAATGCAAAAGTGAAGGATTAAAAAAAATGGATAACAATTTGGATAAACATTCTGGAAATCTATTGTTAACAAAAAAGGGGGTACAGAAAATAAAAAAAATAATGGAAACACTAGGAGAAAAAGCACATGCATATATAGATGCACATAACAGTGTGCAAATATACTCAAGCTACCACATATGAATCTCAAAACACGTACATATACAAGATTAATATGTATCTACACTAAAATTCCCCACGCCTTACATAAGCTTCTATGTAAAGAAGCCATAGTGATAGAATCAATGTTGGTGTAAAAGAGGGTGACTGGAAATTAGTCCTCAGTGTACAGGGCAATAATTCCATTACTGAATAGCGCGTCATGAGGGAAATCATAGGTGGTAGAAAATGGTAGAGTTAAAATGTAAAGTGAGGGAGGGTTACTCATCCGAGGAGTGGTGTTGCTGATGGAAACTGGACTCTCTGAAGAAACCTAAATCCTTGTTTCGTCAGTCTATGTGGGAATTTACTTTTAGGATATACTTCAACTCCGATCTGCGTTTATCCGCCCGACCTCAAACCAATATGCTAAAAGCACGCACCCGACATCGTAGATGGTATGAGCAGGTTGGTTGAAGTGTACAGTGACCGGTATATTATTGTTGTCGTACCTGATGATTTTCTTGTCCTTATTTAACCGTAGACGTAACTCAGTTCCGGTTTCTCCCACATAATTACCTTTCTGGCATTTGTGACGGAAAAGTAAATAACACTAACCCTAAGCAAGAGACTAGAACTGTCACAGCTTACAGCCGGCAGTTTGAATACAACGTAAGTGACGGGGTTATGTGTAAATGTTGTGAGTGATAATGTGTTTGCAGGAAAGGCACTGGTGTTTGTTACAGGTGACATGTTATATATATATATATATATATATATATATATATATATATATATATATATATATATATATATATATATAATGAAGTAATTCATTGAGTCTGAAAGAAACATCAACAGAATGCAGAAAGCACTGGACGACCGTTTCGTCCGATATTTGGGACTCATCAGCAGTGCGCATTCACTACCGAGAATTGAAACCATGGCAGTTGAGTTATGAAGCAAACGTCATACCAACTGTTCCAACGGGCTATATTGAGTCTGATTTGCTATTCTTCATCACCGAGGCCCGTTGGAACAGTTGGCATGACGTTTGCTTGATAACTCAACTGTCAGGGTTTCAATTCTCGGTAGTCAATGTGCACTGTTGATGAGTCCCAAATATCGGTCGAAACGGCCGTCCGATGCTTTCTGCATTCTGTTGAGGTTTTTTCAGACTCAATGAATTACTTAATTATAATTAGCAAATCCTCCTTACAATTTCTATCATTTATATACATATATATGTATATATTAATGATACAATATGGTAATCTGTATGGAATTTCCAGGAGAATATAGATCCAGGGAGAGCTTTATGTCAAAAAACTAAAATCCCACCAATAGGTGGGATTTTAAGTGTTTGATATTCTTTAATTAATATATATATATATATATATATATACATTTATTTTTCTGACCATATCTCTGAAGCCGTTTATCTATCAAAGTAGTTCATTTTTGTGCCAATTAATGTATCTGTGTAAATTTGGTTTAGTTTGATATTTTTGACTTGTAAGTGTAAACAAACGAAAAAGAAGCAAGTTGACAAGCGCAGAGTTTCAACAAAAAAAGCCAACTGTCAAACGTCTACCATGTCAAATTATATTCAAATCAAACTCATTAAAGAAAACAAACAAAATAATGAATAAAAGTGATGATGGCAATAAAGCTAAAATGGCGGGTAATGCTAGTTTTGATAAATTGGACTCAAGAGGTGTTTTTCTCCAAATCATTCGACTGATGGCAAAGTGACGTCATAGCTGCGAAAAGGCGTGTGCAAATTCATTAACAAATCAAACTGGAGTCAATATTCATCTTGTAATTAATGCAATCCATTCACTCAAGCAAAATACACGACAAAATACGAATGAACAAACAATCAATAAGCTGGAAAGTCGATGAAAAGATTAGTTGTTTTTTCTAGATTCTCTCTTGGCTAGAATTTCACTTCACGTTGGCTGAGTAAATGACTTTAATATAAATTATCAAGTAAAGCTATTTCAACTGTAATTGGAATCTCACTCAGCTCTTCGAAAAGTTGCTTTTTCTAAATATTTGAATCAGAACAAATCACAAATCTATTCGCAGAAATCAGTTTCGGATGAAAGTAATCGAAAATTAGCAATTAAGACTAGAGAGACGGGCGCTTGTCTACAATATGACGATATCTATCATTGAGGGTTTTAGCTGGTTGGTTAGAACGTTATCCCTCTAACCATGAGTCGCGGGTTCGGATTCTACACTAGCCGATTTGCCAAGATCCGTTCTTGATAATGTCAACCTATATAGAAGGTCACAATCTCCCGCCGTTGGGAAATGCCTAGAAAGCAGACTAAACGTTGACAAAAGCTGTGTGTTAAATTGGGCCAACGAAACTGTTCATAAGCTGTTTTTGGTTTTGCTAGCACAAAGTCCCAAGTCATCGTGACCAAGGCCTTGGGTGTGCGGGCTTTGTTCAACTACTAATCCCGCCAAGTCATGCGCTTTCTCACGGAAACTTTAAATTAAGGTTGCGGTGTAGACCAGTTCTGTGAAGATTGGAGAAACACAAATATTGCTGAGCAGGCGTCACCAATAGGGATAAGCTAGCAGTCCCCTATTAGGTTCTATAGCTTTTCCAGACCGACGAATGCCTACTTCTAATATATAAAATCTTCCCAACATGGTTACCTCGTCGATCTCATCTGTTTGTATATATATATTTTCATTTCCGAATTATCTGAAAACCTTACCCAATTTATTAAGGAAAAACAAATTAACATTTCTTTAAACAAATTACCCAGTTTCTTTTCATATCTCATTCTCTTTGCTTTTGCTTTTTTTATATACTTGATAAATTTTCGACTTACATAAGCCATTATCAAAGATGACAATTACATTACAATATATTAAACAATACACGGACAAAACAATAATGATAGTTTGTTTATGTTTACATGGAAGATTTCCAAGCAACGACAAACTCGTGCATACGAGACGCTGGAGTCTAAAATCGCACCGCAGCTCATGACGTTACACATGACCACGTGAGAGTGGAAACGAGAAGTATTAAGTATGGGAAGCCGTTGGTATAAACCAATGGCTTCTGTTATAAATCATAGACATTTAAGAATATTTGTGGAAATTTCATAGTTTATTTTGTTCAGGTTAGGTTTCAACTGTTTTATGTATATAGCTTCAAGAATTTTTAGTTTTTGTTTATTGTTTTCATGTTTAAGTATAGTTGTGTTTTCGACGAGGATTTTCCGGAATTGTGTACGCGACCAGACATGTTGTTTTAAATGCTTAAAAATGTTAGAGTTATCATTCAAATGTAGTGTCAAGCGTCGAGAATAAGATTTTAAAAATATGTATCAATATTGTGATTTTCTTTTTTCTTTTAATGATAATGTTATTAGGCTTATCAGACGATATGAAAAGAATTTACATAAAATAAATGAACACTTTTCTATATTATTTAATGAAACATGCATCAATGAAAAAATATATATATATATATATATATACATACATATATATATATATATATATATATATATATATATATATATATATATATATATATATATATATATATATATATATATATATACACACACACTGACTTCTATCAGTCGAGCGGTCAGCAAGACTAAGAACGTACGCTTCGTATTTGTTCCAATACGTATATATCCGTAAATGCTTCGAGTTTTGCGCATAGCGTTTACTTTCGGTCGTTTTCGCCGTTTCTTTTCAGGAATTTTTATAGACAGCCTTATTTTCCAATATCCGTTTTAAGTCAGATAGATCCAAACCTCCTCCAAGTAATGGGCTGCCCTCTCGCTCATCTTCGATACAAGAAAATAGTTGTAAATGTCAAATAAAATTCAGATGATTTATGCGGAAAGGAACTTCAGAGAGAAAGAAAAAATTGAATTCAGAATTTATGGGTGGCCGAAAGGATCATAAAATCTAAGCCCTGATCTTAGTCTGACTTCAAGACAGAAAAGTTGATGATGATCCTCATCATTATCATTTAATAACGTCTGGAAAACAAATAAATAGTAGCAATTAATATTTTATTTAATTTGTCTTTAAATATTGGATGATATGTGAAAGGACAGAGCTAATACTTCCTATGTACAGAGATTGTAAAGAAAAACTATATTTACTTGTAATGGAATTAAGAAACGCCTGTATGATCAATTATCTGTATGTAGACTTAAACTTCTTTTTTATGCTATTGCAGCTGATATATATATATATATATATATATATATATATATATATATATATATATATATATATATATATATATATATATATATATATATATATATCTTGTTTTTATTATAAAAGATTAGAATAAATACGTTAAAATCGCTACACAATACCTTTCGCGATTCGACACTATGCTGAGCGTCTTCAGGCGATGGTAAATGACTGAGGATTAAATGATTTTTAAGAAAATTTTGAAAGCAAAGTGTTACATCTTTTTTCAAAAGATGAAGTGGGTGAGGAAACACAAAGTCAGAATTAAAAATAGGCTTGTGGGCCTGCCTTGATCAATCAATCAAGTGTCATAAATACGCTAAATAGAAAATGGAGATGGGGGAGTTATTTTTCCATGACCTGATACACCGGAACTTAGGTCCTCATTGACATTTGGGGAAAACATGCAATCAACACATGTGATTGTAGACAAATATGTCATGATCAATTTTTCAAAGGATACTGAGGGGAGGGGTAAGAGGATAATCGGACATAAAGTCAATTTCAACAGAAACTTTTTAAAAAAATCGTATGAAGCTTCTTAAAGGAACCTGTAGCTAAAATTAAAAATGTAGAACATCTATATAAAATATTAATAATGCTAACCGGACAGAAATACCAAATCCGAATAAACAAAATAAGATAATTACGCGTAGAGGGTGGATTATT
This sequence comes from Acanthosepion esculentum, assembly GCA_964036315.1. Taxonomy (NCBI): domain Eukaryota; kingdom Metazoa; phylum Mollusca; class Cephalopoda; order Sepiida; family Sepiidae; genus Acanthosepion; species Acanthosepion esculentum. The sequence goes on along the minus strand of OZ038483.1, from coordinate 2,001,956 downwards.
ATTTACTTATAAATTATGGCCATAAGAAATGGTATTTTCTAATTTTAAAATTTAACGATGTTATAATTATTCATCATCAGATGTTCTGACCAATACATTCGGATCTTTTATCGCGGGAAACCTTATAAATAACCTCATTTGTGCTGCTAATTTCAGTGTGAAGTCTTTTTCCATCCTGAGTCGGTCCCACTCTATTTCAGATCAGTTATGTGCCATGTATGATAAACGCTTAGGTGATCATGTATCTTCCAATACATGACTGACGAGGCAGATTCTTTTTCACAGTAGGTTGCCATTTCTGTCTTCGGTCGACCAGTTACCATCCAAGGCTACAGAACCCAGTCCGTCCTGCTATTTACCCATAGCTGGGAGGCACTTTAATTACCACCTATAAATATTTGAGGCCATATATATTATATCTATGAAACTTTCACTTTGGAAACAGAAGGATTGGTTTCTATTTAAATATTTTTTCATATACTCTCCATTCCTTTTATTGACAATGTATACCTATTTATTAACCTCGATTTAGCTTTGTTGAGCGAGGTTCGAAACCGGTTAGCCAGCTAGTATTTCATTTTTTTTTCTTTTAACTATCATGTGTGGTAATATTAAAAATAAATTTTGTCTGTTTATGGCGATTTTTAAGTTTTGTACTACTAATAAAATTTTCAAATATATAAAGTCAACGACGAAATTATTCGTACACTTATCAATTTTTAATATTTTTATCAATTTCTCAGAATCTAATGCCCGTGTGATGCCGGATTTTTATATTTTAATAAGCACAAAAATTGAATATAAAATTCAATTTACAGAACATTAGGTTAAATACAACAAATTTGACAGGCGAATTCTGCAAAATAGGAAAAGACAAAATGATTCGTACAGTATGAAAAATAGAAAAACAATTGAACAATATTCACAATATTAATAGTCAATAGCATGGCATCTCATCTTTCTTGCTGCAACCGTTTTTTGACGAGATTTGAACAAGTCTTTTCTGGGATTTTCTTTCATTCTTCAGTGGTTAAATGTTCTAATTCCTGAATGTTTTTTGGACCGACGATTTATTTGAACTTTCAATTCTTGCCATAGATTTTCAATTAGATTAAACTCAGGACTCATTGATGACCATTGTAGAACTGTAATCTTTTTCTGAAGCCACGCAGTCATTGATTTAGACGTATGTTGTGGTCCCTATCTTGCTGGAAAGTAAATCGTCGACCTAGATATATTGCGCTGATAGTTTTAGATTTTCATCCAAAATTTTGATATAGTCTGCAAATTTCATTATTCCTCTATATGCAATTAATTGTCCAGCCCCTCTTGAGTTAAAAAAACCTCAAAACATCATCAAACCGCCTCCATATTTTAATGTTGCCACTGTGTTCTTTGGGAGGAACGCCTCACCTTTCTTGCGCCAAATCTTCTTTACATCATTATTTTCAAAAAGCGCAATTTTTGTTTCATCACTCCATAGTACTTGTTCCCAAAAGCATTTTTTTTTGTCTAAAAACATTTTGGCAAAATTAAACCGCGCAACAATGTGACGTAGTTTGTGAAGAGAGGTCTGTCGTGGTCAGTTTCCATACAACTCATTTCTATTTAAACAACGAGTATTTTGGTAGTGTCTTTCAAAACAAATCTTGGGTTTATATTAACCTCAGCGACACAGTTTTCGTGCAGTTCTCTGTTTGAAATTGTGTTAACTATTTCTTGACTTGTGGAAGTTAATAATTCTCTGTCTCAAGTCAACACTAAGCTTCTTTTGTCTTCCCCATCGTGTTCTTAATGTACGAATAACAATGGCGAAACTCTATACACCCCATGATGATCTTTGCTGGAATTATCAGAAATATTTTACCGAATAAATAGTTTAGAAGGCTTCATTGATAATATAATTATGTAAATTACTTATACTTACACAAATCAATCAATTAAAAACGATATTTCTAATGTACGAATAATTTTATTTTTTCCTATTTTGCACAATTCACTTGTCAAATTTGTTGTATTTAACTGATTGTTCTGAAAATTGAGTTTTATATTCCTTTTTGTGCTTATTAATATATAACAAAGTTGTTATCATTCGGGCATTAGATTCTGAGAAATGGATAAAAATATTCAAAATTAATGAGTGTACGAATAATTTCGTCGTGGACTGCATATAAATAATACCAAAATGTTATTGGTAGAGATTATTTCTAGTCCATATGAGAGTTCAGTGAACAATACAGAACAAACAACATGTATAATATTATTGAATTACAAAAGATCAAAATATTAAAATCATTTTATGATAGCAACATATCAGATAACAAGCCCTCCTGCAATTGTAGAACCAAAGCCAACTGCCCAGTTGAAATTATTTGTAATTCAGAAAATGTTGTATACAAAGCTACCATCTTTCTCCAAAAAATATTAATAATAAAAAAGTATATATCGGTATCTCTGCTGAGAGTTGGAAACAGAGGTTCCACAATCACAGGCATTCTTCTCTGATGCTTCTTTAATGCACCAAACTGCTCTCTCTAAAAATTTATGGAGAGTTAAAAATAGATGTTTCACCCCACAGATTAAATGGGATATCATCTGTCAATCACAAACTCCCAACAACTTCCGGAATAGATACAATCTATACCTACAGGAAAAATCCTAATAATTAAATACAAAAATGCAGGCTAATTGTGGAACCAATAAAATGAAATTATTTTCAAATGTAGAGGTAAAAATAGTTTTATATTCCCTAAAAACATTTACTTTACAAGTGTATATATATATATGATGGACTCTCCCGTCGAACTCGACGTATGAGGGCCAGACAGATCAGTTCCCAGAAACTGAAAGCCCGACGCCCACACAGGATTTGATTATAGTGGTGAAGGCTTTGTGCAGGGCCATCCACACTTTTTTTGGGGGGGACGAATACAGGGACCTGGTGCAACGAATGCCACAAGGTCTCCAAACGACCCTCCACAGGTTTTGAATTCAGAGTTGTCCTTCTCCTAGACCAGTTGCCAACCCAGTCTGTCCTGCTATTTACCCATAGTTGGAGGGAGAAGAGGATTCACACCTTTCCCAAGGGTATTAGCACGTAAGTGAATGTAATGAATCGACTGGAATTCGAACTCGGCTCTCCGATTCCTCAATCCAAGCCGTTATCCATTACTCCACCGTGCCTCCTCTAAACAGCCTGTCACCTCTGAGTGTTGACTTCAATGTTCACTTTTATATTTATATATACATACGCTCTATCTCTGATATTGAGCACTTTATCCCATAAATATAGCACACATTAAAAGTATATTTCTTCATATATATGTGTGTGTGTGTGTGTGTGTGTGTGTGTGTGTGTGTGTGTGCGTGTGCGTGTATCTCTATGTATTTGTATGTGTTTGTCGCACATACATATGTGGATCTGTAGATTATTATGTTTAAAATAAATGACTCGCACAATAAGTATATTCTCAGAAAATCCATTGGTGTCAACATGAAACATAGTATGGATCCTCCTTGTAATTAATTGCAATCTTTATCCAGTCGAGGGAAAATGCTGAGCATCTAATGTTATTTATCAAGCTAGCATTTACCCCGAAGAAAATATATTAAACTATCATATTTTTATTGGGATTTACGAGGAGGAATGAAAACAAAGACTTTATAACCATAAACACACTTTTTCCAACACACATCACCAAATTGCTGTCACCAAAAAATTTGGGGAATTGAGGGAGAAAGATCTGAACCCTGAGACTGACTGGAAATTCATAGTTTTCGCTCCAACTCCTAGTAACCTTAAGGGTAGATGTAACTTGTGTTTATATGAGAAAATTAGAATTATTAAATTTGACAATCAAAGTATATTACAAAATCAAAGAAACTAATTGGTTCCAAATGTCATCCTAGAAGTAGATTTAAACTGATATAGAATATTTTCGATCTCGCACTATCCGTTATCACCTAACACATATTCTGTTATTTCTACTCCTTATCACTCCTTTCAAATAACCTTCTTCCGATACAGATTTGTTTATTATTATTATTATTATTATTATTATTATTATTATTATTATTATTATTATTATTATATATTTCTCTGTTGTGATTATTATTTTCCCTATTTAAACCATTATTGTTGTTGTAACCTAGGGAAGTTTACTGAATAGAATAATCACACGAAGGTTGGTAATGAACGATAATACTTAGGACAAGAACAACACATATAAGATTTGCCAGCGGCGCGTAGTAGAAGTAGTTAACTGCTAGAAGTGAGTCAAGTGAATTCCACAATGAATCTTCAAATCTTGACCAACATACAGTATTTACTTCTGTAAATGGAGCCATACACATTATCATCCGTTGTAACAATTATTATTACTCCTTTTTAATTTTGTCTATACTATATATATTGTTAATTTCATTTTTAAATTATTTCAATATATTTCAATATAATTTTTAAAAAATATAAAATTTTAATTTTTATTATCTATTTTAATATTTTATTTTTTATAGGTAATTATTTTTTATATTTTACTTTAGTTTATATTTACTACTCATATTTACTATTGTATCACATTTTTAATAGTTAGCTGTTTTTATCAAATGACGTTTATGTTAGTAGTTAATCTTAATTAATCTTAATTGATATTTCTCTATTTAAAGACATTTTTTAATTTTAATCTCTTATTAATAATTTATTTATATTTTACTTATATTGTAATTATGTTAGTTTTCTTTATCTTTCTTTATTCTTATTAGCGTATAAATTTTACCTATTACTTTTATTTATATTTAATATTGATATTTCTTTTAAAATTTACTCATTTTTTGTCCTTATTTCATTCCAATTTTTTTATTACCTTATATATTATTTGTTTATTTTAGATGTTATTTTTATTAACATTTTTAATTTTTTATAAAACAATCGCAAAAAACCTTCTCTAAATTTTAATATTTTAAAATATAGGTCAAGGTTATTTTACTGGTGTCAAATGTCCAACTGTGTTTATACTTTTGTCTAGTCAAGTTTCTCCATCTCTAAAGGTCTTTATTTCCTCACCTTCTTTTTTCTCCCTCTCTTTGTTTTGTTTTTTCTCTCCCATTTTTTCTTTTTTTCTCTTATTTTTTCTTTTACTTTGTCGTCTTTCTCTTCCTTCCTGTCTCTTTAAAGTTTAAAAATCTTTAAGCTTACTTTTTATTTTATCTTCAAATCCTTCAAAGCTCGGAAGATTAATACATATATATATATATAATACATATATGTATATATATATATATATATATATATATATATATATATATATATATATATATATATATATATATATATATATATATATATATATATATATATATATATATATATAAGTGAAAATTGAAGTCTAAGGCGATAGCCTGTTTCATGCTAGATGCAATCATCAGGCCTGCTAGAATAATTGCGACTGAGTAGAGAGTTCGATCCTTACTGGGTGCACCCTTCTTTCGGTCTGGTGCCACATTTAAGCTACGCTTGCAAAATCGCTATAAATATAAACAATGAAAAAGATGCATATTCGCTATGTTTGTATTTTATAATACGATATTAATATGCGAATATTACATACATTATTATTGGATACAGTTAAGTAAAATATCAGTTTTATCAAAATCATTTTAAATACTTCTACTGCTGTACATTTGACACCAGTAAATGGCTATATAATTGGGTGGACGGTGTAGCCAACGTCAGCAGTATGCATGATAATTTTATATCTCATGTATGGTGCGACCCTCTTAAAATTAGCTTCAAAATTAGGTCTTCAAAAGTCACATAATATGCGAGTATATATATATATAACTTTATAGTTTACGATAGCGTTTTTAGCAGAAATTGTTTGTGAAAAGAAAAAAAACAAATTTGTCCATTAATAATTGTTATATTTAGTCTACGAAAAGTGTCAGCAAGTGCAACAGAAGATAGACATTTTATTTTAGATAAATTTCCTAGGAGCGAAACACCTGCCACGGATACCTAACTCTAGGCGTTTGTGTCCGTGTGTGTCTGTCCTTGTGTGTGTGTGTGTGTGTGTGTGTGTGTGTGTGTGTGTGTCCGTGTGTGTCTGTCCATGTGTGTGTGTGTGTGTGTGTGCGTGCGTGCGTGCGTGCGTGCGTGCGTGCGTGTGTGTGTGTGTGTGTGTGTGTGTGTGTGTGTGTGTGTGTGATTATGATCAAATAAAATCCTAATTCCAAATAACTATCGATTCAGTATTTCCGAACTAAAAAGTATTGCCTCTTGTTTATCCATGATTTAGTAGATTTCACGTTTGGCACAAAGGCTCCGCACTTGTTCACCTGTAACGTCAATAGGGAAGGATTCCTTCTTTCAGTTGGTAGCATCCACAATTTTCAAAATACGAACTAAGATAGATAGATAGATAGATAGATAGATAGTGAACTGGGAGATATTTATTCATGGTGATTTACATGCGCAAGTCCACAGAATAATATACACACTCACTCACAGACAGAATGTATATTGTCTCAAAAAAATCGGCAATGTAATCTCACAAAACAAAATGTCATCGTGTTTTACTGATTTTCATGCGAGACTCGTTATCGAGAACTTCGGTTGGAAAACAACGTCGATGACACAACACTTGAGCTCATCAGCTTAAAATCGATTGAAATGTACAAACACTTTGACGCATCGAATTCTCTTCGCAGACAAAATGAACGAATTTCTTTCGCCCCCTACTCTTTCAATCTTCTATTTTATTGTTTTTTAATTTTTGTTTCTTCTCTTAGACATTTCATCTATTTTTGTCTAGGCAAATAACTTGGCACTTTCCTCGTCGACACTTCAAATGTTTTCCCTCTCCGTGAAAATGCCGTCCACACTGACAAAACGGCAACTGGTTCCATTTCAAGTTGACCTCAACAAAACCTGGAGTTTACAAAAACATTGAGGACGAAAATAGGATTGGATTCCGTGTATTTAGGAATCACATCTATGAGTGGAATTGTGAATGAAAAGTTTTTTACAAGTGTGAGTAAAGATATGAAACTATTAATGATACAAGTGTCTATCAGAAATAATACAAAACGCTCAACTGGGTAGGAACGGTGATTCATTGAGAATTGCGCAAACAGTTTGGATTCAACTATGTAAAATCATCGTCAGAACAAACGAAATATGGAGCTAACGAATCGTTTTATTTATTAAAATGAACGTGACCTTCGGGATAAAAGTGATCGCTCTATCCAGGCTAATGGAAGAATTTAATTATCAAAAAACAAAAAATGATTATCTATTTAAAATGTCGCTCTTCCAACCGACCAGTGATTGAATATGAAAGAGAAAATGAGATAAATATTTTGAATGCCCGAGAAATCAAACTGTTCAATATAAAGTGGACAGTTATACCGATAATTATTGGAATACTTGTTAAAACAATATAAAATGGAAATGCAACGAACTGGAAATATTGAAGTACAAAATAATAGAAATCGAAAATAATACTGCACAGAATTCCAGAATTTTGTGCAGACTTGTTGTAACTTGACCCCCAATGAAATATCCCCACGTGAATAAATTAAAGTATTAAGTAATTCATTACACCGATATATCTAGCAGCGAATCACCCACCACTACAATCAACCTAACAAGAATAATGAAAGATAAAAGAAAAATATTACGTTTTCACACATGAAATGACACTTTGCAGGGAATAAATCAAACGCTTTAAAGGTGATAAATCATTTTCTTGAAATAGGCGCCATGTTGAATGATTGTTCGCCAATGTACCTCTAAAGTCTTGATCCCATCTTTTTAAAGATTTTCATCCTTTGATGTGATAAACAGTTCAAATGCTTCGATTACCTCTTCCTCATTGGAGAATGTTTTATTGCGTATGGAAATCTCAAAATACTTAAATAAATAATAATCAGTAGGAGTGATATCAGGTGAATATGGAGGATGAGGCCAAATTTCATTCAGGCGAAGCAGCTTTTGGACACGTGATTGAGAAGCGTGCGTTGTCGTGCGGCAAAATCGGACCATCCCTATTCACAAGTCTAAGATATGAGTCAAAAATTATCTGGAAAGAAAAAGAGTCAGGAATAAATCAAGATTTGTTTTTATATACTAAGGAGGAGGTTACTTCGTTAGACGACCGGATGAACAACCAACCAAAAATGCGTCGTTTCATGTGTGGCAACCGAATATATGTCGACCTCATTCGACAGCTTTACTTTTTATTATAAATTGGAAGAGTTTGCTGATGGCAATAAGGAGGTTAATGCGTCGATATGTGGAAAAGAGTGAACGCTAACCCGCCATTCTTAAAAGCAAGGGGCATAACACCTAGGAAGCATCTCTCCTTCAGGCAGCGGTTGAGCATTTTTACCAATATTGGAGATAACTCTAGGTTAATATTCTCAAGAACAACCATTCTGATTTCTTAGAGTCAAAGCTTTTGATAAGTCTGGTAACTTGAGAATTATAGTTCATCAAATTAGTATTAGTAAAACCGTGTGACATTATTACGCGTAATTCAAGTTGTTAATAAATTTAGGTATATGTGATCTTAAGAAAATATTTGTTATTTTTGTTTACATCAAAAGATCTTGAAAATGATTAACTGATGCATTGAGAAGAACTATAATCCTTATCCCAGAAATTATTTCAGATTTGTATCCCTATCTTTGTTATTTTTATTATTACAGTTCAGCTAGTGTTTTCTTAAGTTTTCCTTGTGTTGACTGAAGTACTGAGATGAAGTATTACGATTAGAAAAAACCTTGGCAGCTTTTAAGGGAGGATATCTAAATGATAATTTGGTTGCTACTGAAAAGAAAGACTTTTTGGGTTGGAAATTATAAAATATTTATGCATTGCCATTTGACTCACTTAAATTATTTCTTAATGAAATTATTAATGTTTCTGTCACTAATTTATTATCCTTGCTACAAAGTCTACATTTAAGAAATTCACATTTAGTTGAATGTGTGTCTGCAATTCTTTTGATATCAGTCAGTTAAGTGCCTAACGTGATACACGATTAGGGAGATCATGTCTCTTTCGTTTCATGACAGGCAGAGGATTTCCCCGCAGTCGATTGCAATTTCTACGGTACACAGATTAACAACCAAGGCTATAGAACATAGTCTGTCCTGCTTTTTAACCTATATCTGGAGGGAGAAGAGATGGATTCATATCTTTCCCAGGTAAAGGGTGATCTCTATCGTCTAACGTAAAGTTAGAGGCAAAGTTTATTACAAAGTATCTTACCATATGCGGATATTAAATTCAGTTCGAAAATACTTATATTGTAAGTCTTGTTCAAATATTGAGTGTTTTCTTTCTTATTAATATTTCACTTGATATTCTTTCATCTAATTTTTCTTGCTCAGGCCGTTTTTACATTTTCTATATTATGTAAGCTGCGATTGCTGGATTGGCAATAAAGAATAGACTTCTGATATGAAGGGGGCAATTTTAATTTCCTCACAAATTCTTAGCTATGTCGACTTATTTCACTTACGGAATAAGTCGTAAACATGATAAAAAAAAAGACAGAAACCTGAAAATAAAAGCAAAAAAACTAATAAAAGCGTAACTATTGAGACCATGTTTACGGCCACTGACATCAATATATATGTGTGTATTTGTGGGTAAAATAAATAGGAAGAAAGCAGATCGCCGATATGAAGTCATGCCTTAAAATTACTCGTGGTTGCCTGTCAAGGATCAAAGAGAAGATAGACTTATTTAAAATTATTTTTAAATTAATTTATTATCGACTCTTCTTATATTTATAACACGGTCGGGCGGACTCGATCCGGGATCTTTCGCATGATGGTCAGTACTGGCGCCGGTCAACGGATGGTTATCTGGTTATCTGTTAACTGCTACGTTTCTTCATCCACTCTGACCCACGTTGTGCTTGATTGATCACTGGGCAGTGAACATCGAATTTTTGTCCCCACATCAAGCGAGAATCGAATTGACGAAACCGTGATATGAAAAATGATAAGGATGCTTCCGCCGGGGAAAATAAAAATCATAATAAATCATGAAGAAGTCGCTGGATTAATTCTCAGTAGTTTTATATAATTTTTGATACACAAAATTAACCCTTCCCGTAGAATCTAGTGACTAGGTATCTACTGCTTCTAAACTTGGAGCGGTCTAGCCATTACAATGAGGAATTATATTGGTCGGGAATTCCAGTCGTCAATTTTCCACGTCAGCAATTCTCTTCTCTGCTCGACGTCAGTAATACTCTTCGACAGCAAGTCACGTGGCTTTTTCCAGCATTTTCCGTCCCATCGCCGGCTCGAGCGCCCTCTGGTCGCTTCTCGGTCAACAGCGACTGTTAGAACTCGCTGATTCAAGTAGCGAACACCTGATTCTCGGTAAATTGGTCAGTTATTTAAAATAATATAAACTATTGTTTTTGCATTCCTCTTACACAACACTTATTGTTTAAGTTACAAATTTTTGTATATAGAAACTTATTCGACATCAGCAAAGAATTCACTCTGCTTTTAGAAATCCTTTCTTTCTCCAAATAATAACTTGTCAATAATTTCTTTTTCTGGTTGTTGATGTACCAAATCCTGACCTCACACAATTATTTTATCCCTTTTAAAAACACACACCAATGTATTTATATTCCCTCTTTCGGTTTACATTTTCAATAAGGCCTGAATATTACCTGCTACAACCGGTTGATTTTATCAAGACAAAATCATTTCAAATCGGCTAAAGGAATTTTTCCACTGTTTCTCATTCCAATCCGCTTTAAACAATTATTTTCCCGACCTCATATCGCAACTTTTTCACCTCAATGATTTCAACATTTCAGCCCTTCCAATGCTCCAATTTTATCAGGTGTTTTCACATGAACCTTCTCTAATCCTATGTCATATTCCTTAAAACTACCACCAGTGACACTTTAAGAATGGGAGAGAGCATATAATCTGGCAGGATTAACGCTTCGAATAAGGTCAGGATGCTCAAGCACTCGGTCACGATGATTTGTACCTTTGTGCTACCGTAACTATCAGTAGCTTCCGCAGAGTTCTGTCGGCCCAGCTTCACTCACTAGACTGCTGCTGATTAGGGATTGATAGTAAAAGGAAGCTAACTTAAAATGTTTATTTAGTTGTAGTTTAGCTGATTAAAGAGTTGTCTCCACTTATATTTTTTTCAAATAATATAAATAGAAAATGACTGGGCATTAAGAGCTTTTGCCGGAGTTGAATCTAAAATCCTCAACAGTTAGATGAACTCTAATCACTAAAAGATGTCAGCTAATATAATATGTCTATTATAAACAGATGACTGGATATGGTCAACAGATCAAACAAAAACAGCCAATTTGAATAGTCTCTCCGTAACACCGACTGTAAAATGCGACTACGAAAAAATTCTATAAAATATTATTCAAACAGATCTTTGAATAAAACTTATTGGAATGATTTCTAGTTACTTTCTTCTACAAGCACGACCCCCATAAACGTGTGTGTGTGTGTCTCTCTCTCTTTCCTCTTTCTCTCTCTATATATATACATAATATATATATGGGTGTGTGTGTATGTGTATGTGTGTGTGTGTGTATGTGTGTGTGTGTATGTGTGTGTGTGTGAGTGTGATAAAATTTTGTGATGATTAGAATAATCATAGTAATTCATCGAGTCTAGAAGAATCCTCAACAGAATCGATTAGATGAATTACTATAATGATTATTCTAATCTCCCCCCCCCCCAATTCTATCACTTGTAATATCTTTGCTTAACCCAGCTAATGCTCTGCGATGGAGCGGCTAATGGGGAAGAAAGCGTTTCTCTTTGTGAACAAGCCGTTGGATTTGAATGCTTGGCCGAGTATCAACGCGGAGTATCAGTAGCGGCGCTATATCGGGCCTAGTCAGTTTCTTCTTCGTCACCGAGGCCCGTTGGTCCAGTGGGTATGACGTTTGCTTTGTATCGTAAAGGTCCGGGTTCGATGATCGGTAATCGATGCACACAGCTGATGAGTCCCAAATAGGACGAAACGGCCGCCTAATGTTTTCTGAATTCTGTTGAAGATTCTTCTAAACTTGATGGATTACTATATATATATATATATATATATATATATATATATATATATATATATATATAATTTAAATAAAAACAGATTACTTTAAGATTCCATATAATAAATTATTTCACCACAGCCCTTTTAAAGGACAGTGGATCAGCAGATTTATTTCCAAATGTTGAAATGAAAAAATGAAAATAAATTTACACATTTATGACGGGCAATAATAAGGAAATAAACGAAGTGGGAGCAGTGTAGGGGGTAGAGAGACAGCATTGAGTTAGATGTAACATTTCTATTGTTTCAAATTTAAATTTTCGCTGAAATCTAGACATTGACACGTTAAATCTGTTAACGGAAGTTATATCTTGATATGGGAGTGGGATAGACCAAAAAAGCATAAAAAGAAATATATATATATATATATATATATATATATATATATATATATATATATATATATATATATATATATATATATCTACTGGCAGGGTTAGCGTTAGGGTAGATATACTGGCGAAAATAATTTTAAGACCGATGTTTTATTCATTTCAGAATATGTTTCTAATAAAACAATATAAATTAGTTTTATTGTGTGCGCTTTATGGAGAATTTATTTCTCTTTCGAATGATATAAAAATTGTATATTTTTCTACAACTTGAAGAATCTTAATGCTGCATCAATTTAAATCATCCAAATTTGCCGTCAAAATAAGTTTAAGACCGCATGGATATTATTATATTTAAAGCAAAATGTTATAGTAAAAATGAGCAAAAAAATAAAAAATATTTATCAATATTTAGAAATTATTCTAACATTTACTATTAATTACAGCCTCACATCGCCGAGGCATCGAGCTTGATAAGGGAGCTAAAAAGCATTTGAAATGCTCTACCATATTTGCTTAATATAATCGTTTAATTGGGCTAAATTTGTCGGTTTTTAGCATGAGCTCTTTAAGGAAATATAATACCGTACATTTTCAATCGGATTAAGATCTGAACTCTGTGGATGCCACACAATGATATCTATATTATGGTGACCAACAAATTTCATTACTTTTTTGACTTTGTGAATGGGGCTATTATCATGTTGATAAATAGCTCCAGGTGGCATTTGTTCAGTCAAATATGGCAGAACATGTTCTTTAACTAGCTGCATATAGCCTACACTTTTCCATCAATACCAAAGTTATTGAACGCAACCCACACCATTACACCTCTTCCGCCCACTTTCGCCGTCTTTTTGACACATTTAAGGTTTGACAAAGGTTTTTTTTCCATCCGATCCAAAGATGCGACCTTTCGTGTCGATTCCTCTGCAAAATAATTGGCTTTTTTCTAGCAATGCAACCCGAATAATCCAAATCCTCTTAGACGTTTTCGGACAGTTTGCAGCGTAAAACTAACGCCAGTTTTACCAGATAATTGAATGCAAATGTCTACGGCAGTCAGCCTTTGCTTAGCTTGGGAAAGACTGTGAATTCGCCTATCTAGTTGCTCTGTTGTTATTCTTGGGGCTCCCGATCTTTGCCTATCCTTATATTGTCCAGTATTCTGGTAAAGCTTCCAGATCTGAACCCAACCGGTTTTGCTGCATTTTAATTGCTTGCTTATGTTCATAAAGGAAACGTTTTGTTGATAAAGTAACACTATTTTTGATCTAGTCACTGGGCAAAGACTACGACGCTTTCTCATAGCAAATTAACTGTATAACAATGCTCAGTTATTACACTATAAAATGCATTAATGACCAGCCATGTGACCACACATGTAGCAAATAATTTGCATAACATCCATGTGGTCTTAAACTTAATTTACCGGCAAATTTAAATAACTTTAATAACTTAAATTAATCCCGCGTTAAAAATGTTCAAATTGTAGTAAAATATAAAATGTTTACATCATTTGAAAGAGAAATAAATTCTAAATAAAGTGTACAGAATAAAACTAATTTATATTGTTTTATCAGAATCATATTCTGAAATGAATAAAACTTTAATCACCGGTCTTAAACTTATGTTGGGTATACGACAAATACGCTAACAAGAAGGCTTATATTACACATGTCTGACCGTTCGTCTATTACGAGACATCTACAACATTCCTGTCCACATTCACAATATAAAAAATTACTAATCGACAGCACAATTATCGTACACCTTGAAAACAACAAAAGTAGATCTTAGAACAATTAATATTAAAGCTAGCATTGAACGGAATCAACTATGAATAGTGCAGTAATGTTCTAAAATGCCTGTAAAGGAACAGTTTTTTTTCACGCTTTAACGTGCGCCTGACCATGATATTATAACCGAGAGAGAAAAGAATTCCATAATGGATAATTTTTTCTCGTTCTAATAAACGCTCAGCACATTGTCAACCGTTTTGCATTTAAAAGCATAATGAAAAAAATATGGATAACAACGCACAACTTTGTATAAATACTTATATTAATAAACAACATATAGTTTTGTATTACTTGCACCCTCGAAGATGATTTTGGAAAAAGAGCCAATAAAAGCAGTAAAATCGACCTTGCCAATCGAACGATTCTCCGTGGCTCGATCGGTTAAGGCACGTCAGGCTAAATGACGGCTCTCTATAGGATACAGGATCGATTCCTGTCGGAGAATGAGTATTTTCTATGGAATTTTCTCGGACATTCAGACCAGTAAATGTTATTAATACTGTTTATTATAAAACAGAGCATTTACTTAAATATTCTTATCTATAAAAAGAATGTATAGACATAAAAAAACTCTTAAAATAATTGTCGGACTTTGTCCATTTCATAATGTTATATATATATATATATATATTGCATCTGGAGTCTTTAAGAATTCTATGATTTTCAAAAAGTTACATTGCGATGTAGAGATAAGTGGCTATGCCGTGATGTGCCCCGCATCTGATGTGAAACATTTCACGGCAGCCAGCAACAGTGAGAAAAGAATAGCTACGGTGATTGCAGTCAAGCGTGACAAGTTTTAAAACTTCGACTTATACATTCAGCAACATCCTATGAGACAATATTTTCGATTAAAGCGTTTAGTCGTGAATTTAAATTGATATTTTTTGTCTAGTTTGTTTTTCAGTAATTTATTAAACCAATATTTTTTAAAATCAAATCGATAATGCTTGCGAATGAAAAGACATTTATTCGTACTTAGCTTTTGTAGCATTTACAATTAATACCAATATCAATCATTTCTTTTTCATCAAAAACAGATGATTGTTCCAGAAAACGAGTGAATGAAGGTCTATTATTTATTAAGGTCGTCGAATAATTATTTAATAGAAAATTGAATTTGCAGAGGAAAATCTTTAAATCTAGGGTCCTAGTCAGTTTAATCGGTAGAATGCTTTTTTCGGGTGAATATTGGGAGAAAATAAATGGATACGTTCAGTTTTGTTTTGGGTTTTGTGTTGCCGCATATTTCCGGTCAGAGATTGGATTTTGCTCGAAAGTAGAATCCACGATTTCTATGGCTGATCTTAAAAGTAGTCAGAAATTATGACGTTTCACAATTCTTGTTAAATCTCTTTTTTCTCCTCTAGCCTTGTACATAACTGTAGGTTCGTTTCTCTGATTAAAAGAGAAAAAAAACATTTGAAATCCTACTAGACATTTGTGTGTATTTCTAGTAACTCACTAATAGAAAATGTTGATTTACAATGCAATTTTGCCCTCCCCTATTAAGGTATGGAGCATCCCGTTCCTTCACTATGCCGTGGATCTATACCAGAAGTAATGTTTAATAAATGTCTAGATCAGTTGAACCGCAAGTTAAATCCCAATGTTTACGAATACCAACTTGCTCTAATGACATTTTAACTTTCACAGTGAAATCGATTTTATAGTTCATATTTCGCCCAAAGATATGGAATTGTTCACTGTGGCACCATTTCGTAAATGCCCCAAGGCATGCTTGGAATACACTCAGGCAAGAGTAATGGCAACATTTTCAAAGAAACTTTATACAACTGTGTAACTCGTCGCAAAGACAAAATGTTTCTTAAGCCTGTAGAAAACGGTATTAGAAGCATGAAGAATCTTTCTCGCTGTCACTTTACTTCCTTCGTTCTGCGTTCCATTCTTTCTTTTTTCTCTTTGTAATTGTGTGTTTTAGAATCAATGTGTGTAAATCCTCCAGAGCCACGCATATACTTACATATATGTATGTTTAGAGGCTGTTTCGTTTACGCTAAAATATGCTATTTTTATTTGAAACATGAAGATATAAGTGAAATCCTCTTGAGGAATGGCTATCAAAGTGAATTTAACTAAGTGTATGTAGAAATTAAAATTAGATATTCTTCAAACTTTAACCTTTTCTGTTGTTTAAATGCGTTTCTTCCGCACAAGAATGACAGTGTTTGAAATGTTCTATTTTCTAGTAGAAGTTTATCCTTTGTTTCTTGTTTAGGATTGGGTTTCCGATTCCTTTAAAAGACTTTCCATTCGTTTTCATTCCTGGTAGACCCCCTTACGTCTTTCTGGTATTATCGCTGTGTTTGGGGTGAATTGAGTAAAAAAATACGATTTGCTGTCAAGAATTGCTTTCTGATTCGACTACGTTCAGAAAAAAAACGTGGTGTCTATGAAAGATCGGGATTCATTTCCCTTATTTACAAATCAGTGCTCGACCTTTTGTCAAATGCTGATTTGCAAGGCAGCTAAGTTGCGTTCAAATTGGAATAATTCTATGTCAGCATGACTTTACTAGTGTACCAATGCTGTAATGTGTATAAACAGAGAATGTCTATCGTTGTAACTTTCTTATATTATTCGTACTTTTTATTCATACATTTTCTGATTTCCTTTCTTCTCGCTGTCTTTGTTGTAAATAATGGACTCTTCTGTCTTTTTCTACTTATGAAAATTCAGCAGCTCAGTTTTTAGGATCCCCAAACTAGGCGCATTTATGATTTGATTCTTGTGATAAAGATTTATGCAAAACCATGCACACGTTTCGAAAGAACCGAATACATAGAACTGGTTTACATAGGGTACCACGTGGTCTCCAAGCGACCCTCCTCGAGTTTGGAATTCACAGTTGCCCTTCTCCTAGACTGGTTGCCAACCAAGGCTAAAGAGATTAGCCTTTCCCACTATTAAATCCGTAGCGATGAGAGACAAAGCGATCGATTCATAACTAAGGGTACTTGCGCAAATATGAATCTAACGAAACTACTGGAATTCGAACTCAGCTCATTCAGAGGCGCGCTATGTATTTACATTAGACAGCAATTTACACATGTTTCATTAAAGACGACATACACAGTACTGCGATAAAGCTTTTTGTTTAATTTTTCTTGTGTTCGAACAAGTGTTTACTTTTCTGGCCAAAGAGCGTTCAATGGCTCAACTAGTTTTCATTATAAATACTTTGTGATGACATAACACTGATCTACACTATTCACATTGCTCAGACTATCATCCTCATCTTTGTTGCCATATTTATCACAACGTTTCGGCTTTTGTACGCTTCGGACTTCTTCAGATATTAAAATGTCGCTCGCTGGGGTAGACTGTTCTAGTTCCACGTGCCATGTTTAATTGATGTCAGTTATCAGTTATCTCCTGTTAATTCACCTCTCCAAGTTCTCCACTGCCTTAACCAGGTATTGAACTCAACCTCTTTGGGTCCTGTCACTGGGTCTAACTAACGCCATGTGTCCTTGCGGAAGAATGTGTCCATGGTTGAAGAAGGCCGGAGCGTACAACGGCCGAAACGTTATGATAAATATGGCAACAAAGATGAGGATGATAGTACGAGCAATGTAAATAGTGTACATAATACCTCATCTCAGAAATATAGACAGATAACTTTGATATGTTTTTTAAAACATTTTTCATAATTCATTTTTAAATTAGCTGAACATTGCCTCACTGATCAGTAACCATACAAAGCATTCATATTTAATTAAAAAATGTTGTATAAGAAAACAAAATACATGAAGCTACAATACAAAATGTTTTTGAAAACTTTCATAGTAAAAAAGCTAAATTATTTCTTCAACTGAATGTTGTTATTAAAGAATGCAATTTTGATTCAAGACATACTTGTTCAAAATTTGGATATTTGCTGAATTAAATGCTATTCCAAACATTTCACAACTTACCAGACCTTAAAAATAAGATATTAAAATATCACCTTTATATATAGTAGCCTATATCCTACAGACTTGACTTGTATCGGTTTTCACCCTAGTCGGGTTGAACCGGCTTCCTCCCGAGCAAGTACAGCATCTCGGACCATCGCTGCCTACGCCCGCCGATCCTGAGCCAGGTCACACGAAATGGCGAGCCACTCGCGATTCTATCGTCGAAGATCAACTACTTGCAGACCCGATAGTACTGCTAGGTCATCCTTGATCGTGCTAGCCCACGTCTTCAGCTGCCCACCGACACGTCTTCGCCAGCCAGGAAGAGAAGGAGGATGAGCTCTCCCTCCGGGCGTCGAGCTGTGTGCCCGAACCATCGGAGACGACGCTGGAGCAGGACGGGTGGAAGAGGACGGAGATCCAGGCGACGACGCAGAATAGTTGTGGGCACACGATCGATCCGGCGGCATCGTAGAATGCAGTGAAGGCAATCGTTGTCGTTCACTTCAATCCTAAGTGGCCACGTTTCGCATCCATAGAGAAGGATAGTCCGAACAATAGCTTGATAGATGCGCCCCTTCGTAGCCGCGGAAATCTCTCGTCGCCCCCATAGTGACCGCTTGAGACGCACGAATGCGGACCTTGCAGCTCCTATACGGCGTTCGACTTCAGCAGCAGCGTACCGCTCGATGCGAGCTCGTGTTCATGCTTATGGTGAGGAGTCGGGGACGTTTAAGGTGAAGACTGGTGTGCGGCAAGGGTGTGCCCTATCCCCTACCCTATTCAACTAAACAGTCGACTACATCCTCAGCAAGGCCCTTCGGGGCTACGCTGGGGTTGCGGTCGGTCGGAATGTCAGGGTGTCTGATCTGGCCTACGCGGACGACATTGTCTTGGTCGGATCGAACTGAGACGATGTGCAAGCAGCGCCCTACCATCTGCAAGCTGCAGCACAGGATGTGGGTATGACCATCAGTGTCTCGAAGACCAAAGTTATGCCATCCCTGGTTGATCCGATCAACTGGCAGCCATTGACGCTGGACGGTTTTTTTTATATCCTACAGAAGAAATATTTAATAATAATACAAAATATTATTTTCAAGAATATGTAATTTTTTTAAACAAATGGATTGTGGCAATTTTAAATTTCTACTGGATTTGACAGTTCAGTAGTGTTTTTTTTTTGTGTTTTTTTTTTGCTTTATAATGTTTGATGCTGCTAAATTAAAAAATGCAGGAATTCTTTGACATAAAAATTATATTATTTTATGAAATGCTTCATTTCTATAAAAAAAGAAAATATGCGATTGTCAAATCTATATTTTTTAAATTAATGTTTGTTTCACTTTCCTACGGCATCTCAAGAACCAGTACTAAAAGCTTTGAAATTATATTCAAATCTTTATATAATTCCCTTGTACAATTCCTATTAAAACTTTATATGAAACTGCATATTTTCAAGTAACAGATATATGCTCATGAAGCTCCATATCTCTATATATCCGCCGTCAGGCGTGAACTCCATTTTAATGGCTGCCAGACTTGTTATAGGCAACGCCGTGACGTAAACATATTGGGCGCCAGAAATTTAATATTTAAAGTTAAATTTAAGACACAGACAAAACGTCATAAGCCTCTTGCTATTCCCATGGCAAATGTTCTGACGCAATACATTCCTTACTTCCATCAGTTCTGGCCATCATAGTTAAGACCCGCCAATATCTCCTACACTGGGACGAACCATTCGTATTGCGTTCGTATTCTGTGAGTAAGAAGGAAGTTCCATTTCGACAGCTTTCCAAGAAGCGCTGCTTCGTGGAACGGACTCCCGAGAGGATTCTTCCCCTATCCTTACAATCTTCAAGTGAGGATTTAGCAGTTACCTTTACAATATATCCTCAGAAACTGTAGTTTTTGCTTCTTCCTGTTACTCTCAGTCAACAATCTCAATCGATAAGCCAGTGCCTTATGTCGGTCTTGGGCCATGTATCCGATGAACGATTAATAAAAGAAAAAAGAAAACGCGTTACTGCATCTACTGCGTTTCTCTTAAAGCAGAATTATAACAAACTTTGCTGTATTTAATTCCCATGATATATATATATATATATATATATATATATATATATATATATATATATATATATATATATATATATTTCTTTAAGAGAAACGCAGTAGATGCAGTAACGCGTTTTCTTTTTTCTTTTATTAATCGTTCATCGGATACATGGCCCAAGACTATATATATATATATATATATATATATATATATATATATATAGTGTGTGAGTGTGTGTGGGTTTAGGCAGAAATTTTTCATTGATGCATGTTTCATTAAATAATATAGACAATTTTGTCTATTTATTTTAAGTAAGTTCCTTTCATATTGTCTGATAAGCTTAATAACATTATCGTTGAAAGACGAAAGAAAATCATCATATTGATACATGTTTAAATCCTATCTAAGCTTTCGGCTTATCAAAGATGACAATTACATTTCAATATATCAAACAATACACGGACGAAACAATAATGATGTTTTTGTTGCATGAAAAATTTCAAAGCAACGACAAACTCGCGTCGTAGCTCGTGACGTCACACCTGACGACGCGAGAGTGAAAACGAGAATTATTAAGTATGGGAAGCTGTTGGTATAAACCAATGGCTTCTGTTATAAATTATAGGCATTTAAGAATATTTGTGGAGATTTCTTGGTTTATTTTGTTCAGGTTAGGTTTCAACAGTTTTATGTATATAGCTTCAAGAATTTTTAGTTTTTGTTTATTGTTTTCATGTTTAAGTATGTGTTTTCAACAAGGATTTTCCGGAATTGAGTACGCGACCAGGCATGTCCTTGAAACATAGAGATCATTTATAAACAATATACAAAATCTACTGCGCCTACCCTACTCCTTTTTATTCATATTGCTTGTTGCTTACGCTTTTATAATTTTTTAACTCATAAATCTTGCTTTTTCCCCAACGGAAAAACATGTACCATATAAACTTTAAGTTTCCATCATACTTTTTGTTTGGTTTGCTTTTGTCCTCAATATCTCTCTCCACCCACTCTAAATTTTTAATTTACACCCCAATAATATAGTTTTTTATATTAACTTTGAGCTTTGAATCTGTGTATAATTTAACCTGCCTCCCATGAGTCCCAGTATTTAAAAAACAAAAACAACTGTATAAAGCGGTCTATTTACCATACGTACTTGACGACTTAGGGAACCATGAAACTTTAAGTTGCACTACAAACGTAGGTATATGTGCATTTATATATATATATATATATATATATATATATTGGCTCCTGAAAATTAATTTCGGTTGAGCTCTGTGGGAATGAAGCGTGGGTTTGTAAACAGTGACTATTAAAGCTAATATAGCATGACTCTTCGGCAGAATTGAGTCACTGTCAGTCACTGTGTGTTTATCTAAATCTAATAATAAATACGCTAAAATTCACCTTCATCCCTGTCGTGCGCCGACGGCTTAGTGATAGAATTTCCGACTGAAGCCAATTCATTCGGGTGTCGATCCTAGCTAGAGGCAACCGGACGTCTAGCCACACTAATCAGCTGTGATACAGCGAAACAGTCTGTCTGTGGATGACAATAATATATATATATATATATATGTTTTGAACAATAAAGATATTTAAAAAAATTAAAATTTTCACACACACTGGGTTATATATTAATATTTTTTCGTTTTATTATTTCACTTAGATTCCACGACTAGCTTCGGCAACATGTGGAAAACATTTCTGCTTGTTAGTAGCAGTGAACTGCAGAAATGAATGACTTTTGGAGAAATAGAACTTTTGTCTGTAGTTTTCTTTTTTTTTTTAACATGAATTTGGGTCACTCCTTGTGTTAGTCAAATAGTCTCTTTTAAGTTGTTATTTAAGATAAGAGCTGGGTGGATTCATGCTACTCTGAATTCCCTTGGTCATTTTGATAGTTTTATTGGTTCCTGGAAAGGGGATGTGTCTCTTTTAAATGTGTGTTATCATTTATCTCTTTAGGGAGTGAATGAGTATGATGTGTGTAAGTATGTATATTAGTATGGGTGTGTGTATGAGGCCTCAACACCTCCGCAAGCATGTCTGTCTTGAGTGGGTGAGAAATATGGGTAAGGCCTTATTTGTGGGGACATATATTAATTCTATCTATGCTGTTAAATTTGTGATTAAGCCCGTCTGGATGGAACGGTTTTAGGCGCAGAATCCACTTATCTTCATGGTTTTCTATAGTTTTTCTAATGTCATCTACTCTGAACTTTTCTATTTTCTCAATTATAGTGAATTTGGCATGGCTTTTAAAATCGTGTTTTTATAGGGGGAAATGTTGTTCTACAGGTAATAATCTTTCATGGGAGTCGACTTAACTCAACTGCGGTAATTATTTCTTCTGTAGTAAAAGAGCCATTCAGATTTTCCCTCATATTGTTTCTAACATAGTGTGCATTCAAGAAGGTTATATTATGACTTCTACAGTTAGAGTTGCGGTAGATTTTGTAAGTAGATTTAGCGACTGAGCTAGTGAACGAATTGGTGCATCTAATGTGGTTACAGCATAAGATCCTTTTGTTGTTACATTTTGGGAAAATCCTGTTGTTTTTGTTGTTGGTTTATTACGGATTACCTTATCCCCTGAAATGTGGTTACTCCCTATAATTTCCTTTAGGTTCTTAGGTCTACAATATGCTAAAAGGCCGGGTTCCTCAAACAATTTTTTTCGGACTGGTTTGAGATGTAGTATTTCCCAGAGACTTTCGATTATCTGAGATAGTGGAGGAAGTTTGGGGTTGTAAGTGGTTACTAGAGGGAAGTGTCTGAATTTATTTTTAATCTTGTACATTAGGGTGCCTTCTCTAGGTGTGGAAATTGCTTTATTTATTTGTTCCCTGATTAGGTGTTGTTTATAGCCACGTGTTGTGAATTGATTCACCAGATTTTCAATGTCTTTGTTTAATTTTTCATTGTGGGAACATATCCTTCTGAGTGCTTGTAAATAGGGAAGGTTCTCTTTGAGGTGTTTAGGGTGGGAAGACTTAAAGTGTAGATAGTTGTGGGTGTCAGTGATTTTTGTGTGTTGTGTCGTTTGTAGTTTCCAGTTTTCATCCATGTAAATGCGGGTCTGTCTATATAATTCGTAAACCTAAGGAATCAGCACATATGCTAGGCCACAAAAATCTCCTGAGCCGACCAAGCATAGAAATGAATACAATATGGAAACCAGTAACAATGACTGCCAGAGAAAAGCGATAATAACAACAAAGTTGAAATATGAGCTCTGGTAAAAACTGATTTGAAAACAGAAAAAATTGCAATATGAGCACTGGTAAAAATGGTTGCAGAAGACATTAGGTTTATAATACCCAGAAATTCATACACCGATGTCCTCAAGGATACATGGCACAGTGGATAAAGGCGTTACTTAGATCCAGTGACAGGGCCCAAAGAGTGTGAGTTCAATGGAGAACTTTCAGATGGAAAATTAACAGGAGATAACTGATAACTGACATCCATTAAAGCATGAGCGAAATCAACGGTTCAGTTCGACATACCAACCACCTGAAAAGGGCCGGAGCGTACAACGGCTGAAACGTTGTAATAAATATGGCGACAAAGATGAGGACAATAGTCCGAATAATGTAAAAAATGTTACCGATTTTGTGGAATTTTTGTTGTCAAACTTAATTGAGTCGTGTACTGTGTAGAGGGTCATGAGTAATTGGATAAGTTTGTCTTCACTGCCCGTGTATACAAAGAATATATCATCGATATATCTTGCATAGAATACGCAGTCGCTACCGATGAAGGGATAGATATGGGTCTCCTCAAATTTTCCCATGAAGATTGTAGCATATGATGGAGCTGCAATGGTGCCCATGGCACAGCCTCTTACTTGCAGGTAGTGTGCGCCATTGAAGTTGAAAGTATTCAATGTAAGAATATGCTCCATGAGCTTTATAACTTTTACATATATATATATATATATATATATATATATATATATATGGGAGAGGTGATTGTGTGTCTGTGTAGCTCTGCCTAATTCGAGTATATTCCATATATCTACATAGTACTGATTTTAACTTAATATGTGAAGTATAGAAGAAATAAGTAATTAGTGAAATTTTATTCTAATTGACTTACTTGCCTTAAATATCGCCATTAGTGTTTGATATGTGCTGTTAATTGCCTGAACGAACGAAATAAATTTGCTTATTGAATCCCCAAAGAGAAATCAGGCAAATTCCAACACGACAAAGGGACCAATGCCGTTATCAAATTCGCTAAGCGGCCAACTTTCTGAAAATTCACATTCTTTAAAGAGTTTCTATAATTGGTTTTTGTTATATATTTCAGATAAATAATTTTATAAATGCTAATTTTGAGGAGATATTCGATCGGCCGATGGCATTTGTTCATAATTCTGCCACATGTCTGTCATTTAAAGCTGTCCAGACACAAAACTGAAAGAAAGAAATTGTAATTTATTCCAGTGTTTTTTCTAATCTGATTGTGTAAATTTCAGATTCATTTTTCCTGACAAATCATTTCTTGACTATTTTATTGACGAAAAAAAAGCATTTCTTCGGGCAGGTTTGCGTCATTGAGTCGAGTAACATGAGATGGAAAGAATAAAGTTGAGGATGCAAGAGATGTCGTTCCCCGAAGAGGATACAATCAGCTTGAATGATGTAGAAAGACATTGTTTCCTCTCATTTTCTTCTTTCCTTCCTTTCAGCTACATTTCTTCTTTCTTTCCTTCCTTTCATATTTCTTTTTATTTCCTTTCAGTTGCCTCCATTTTTATTTCTTTCATTCTTTCCTCTCATTCTTTCTTTCCTTCCTTTCAGCTTTATTCCTTCTTACTTTTCTTCCTTGCATATTTCTTTTTATTTCCTTTCAGTTGCCTCCATTTTTTTTCTTTCCGTCTTTCTTTCTTTCCTCTCATTTTTCTTCTTTTCTTCCTTTCTGCTTCATTCCTTCTTTCTTTCCTTCCTTTCATATTTCTTTTTATTCTCAGTCAGTTGCCTCCATTTTTATTTCTTTCCTTCTTTCCTCTCATTTTTCTTCTTTCCGTCCTTTCAGCTTCATTCATTCTTTCTTTCCTTCCTTTCATATTTCTTTTTATTTCCTTTCAGTTGCCTCCATTTTTATTTCTTTATTTCATTCTTTCTTTCTTTCCTCTCGTTTGTCTTCTTTCCTTCCTTTCAGATTCATTCCTTCTTTCTTTCCTTCCTTCATATTTCTTTTTATTTCCGTTCAGTTGCCTCCATTTTTATTTCTTTATTTCATTCTTTTCTTCTTTCATCTCGTTTTTCTTCTTTCCTTCCTTTCATCTTCATTCCTTCTTTCTTTCCTTCCTTTCATATTTCTTTTTATTTCCTTTCAGTTGCCTCCATTTTTCTTTCTTTATTTCATTCTTTCCTTCTTTCCTCTCATTTTTCTTCAATCCTGCCTTTCAGCTTCATTCCTTCTTTCTTTCCTTCCTTTCACATTTCTTTTTATTTTCTTTCAGTTGCCTCCATTTTTCTTTCTTTATTTCATTCTTTCCTCTCATTTTTCTTCTTTCCTTCCTTTCAGATTCATTCCTTCTTTTTTCTTCCTTTCACATTTCTTTTTATTTCCTTTCAGTTGCCTCCATTTTTCTTCCTTTATTTCATTCTTTCCTTCTTTCCTCTCGTTTTTCTTCTTTCATTCCATTCATCTTCATTCCTTCTTTCTTTCCTTCCTTTCATATTTCTTTTTATTTCCTTTCAGTTGCCTCCATTTTTCTTTCTTTATTTCATTCTTTCCTTCTTTCCTCTCGTTTTTCTTCTTTCATTCCATTCATCTTCATTCCTTCTTTCTTTCCTTCCTTTCATATTTCTTTTTATTTCCTTTCAGTTGCCTCCATTTTTCTTTCTTTATTTCCTTCTTTCCTTCTTTCCTCTCATTTTTCTTCTTTCCTTCCTTTCAGCTTCATTCCTTCTTTCTTTCCTTCCTTTCATATTTCTTTTTATTTCCTTTCAGTTGCCTCCATTTTTCTTTCTTTATTTCATTCTTTCCTCTCATTTTTCTTCTTTCCTTCCTTTCAGATTCATTCCTTCTTTTTTCTTCCTTTCACATTTCTTTTTATTTCCTTTCAGTTGCCTCCATTTTTCTTCCTTTATTTCATTCTTTCCTTCTTTCCTCTCGTTTTTCTTCTTTCATTCCATTCATCTTCATTCCTTCTTTCTTTCCTTCCTTTCATATTTCTTTTTATTTCCTTTCAGTTGCCTCCATTTTTCTTTCTTTATTTCATTCTTTCCTTCTTTCCTCTCGTTTTTCTTCTTTCATTCCATTCATCTTCATTCCTTCTTTCTTTCCTTCCTTTCATATTTCTTTTTATTTCCTTTCAGTTGCCTCCATTTTTCTTTCTTTATTTCATTCTTTCCTTCTTTCCTCTCATTTTTCTTCTTTCCTTCCTTTCAGCTTCATTCCTTCTTTCTTTCCTTCCTTTCATATTTCTTTTTATTTCCTTTCAGTTGCCTCCATTTTTCTTTCTTTCTTTCATTCTTTCCTTCTTTCCTCTCATTTTTCTTCTTTCCTTCCTTTCAGCTTTATTCCTTCTTTCTTTCCTTCCTTTCACATTTCTTTTTATTTCCATTCAGTTGCCTCCATTTTTCTTTGTTTATTTCATTCTTTCCTCTCATTTTTCTTCTTTCCTTCCTTTCAGCTTCATTCCTTCTTTTTTCTTCCTTTCAGATTTCTTTTTATTTCCTTTCAGTTGCCTCCATTTTTCTTTCCTTATTTCATTCTTTCCTTCTATCTTCTCGTTTTTCTTCTTTCATTCCATTCAGATTCATTCCTTCTTTCTTTCCTTCCTTTCATATTTCTTTTTATTTCCTTTCAGTTCCTTTCAGTTTTTCTTTCTTTATTTCATTCTTTCCTTCTTTCCTCTCATTTTTCTTCTTTCCTTCCTTTCAGCTTCATTCCTTCTTTCCTTCCTTCCTTTCATATTTCTTTATATTTCCTTTCAGTTGCCTCCATTTTTCTTCATTTAATTCATTCTTTCATTCTTTCCTCTCATTTTTCTTCTTTCCTTCGTTTCATATTTCTTTTTATTCTCAGTTAGTTGCCTCCATTT
Source organism: Acanthosepion esculentum (assembly GCA_964036315.1). Classification (NCBI taxonomy): domain Eukaryota; kingdom Metazoa; phylum Mollusca; class Cephalopoda; order Sepiida; family Sepiidae; genus Acanthosepion; species Acanthosepion esculentum. The sequence goes on along the minus strand of OZ038483.1, from coordinate 1,974,641 downwards.
TTATTTATTTTATTCTTTCCTCTCATTTTTCTTCTTTCCTTCCTTTCAGCTTCATTCCTTCTTTCTTTCCTTCCTTTCATATTTCTTTTTATTTCCTTTCAGTTGTCCCCTTTTTTCTTTCTTTCCGTCTTTCCTTCTTTCCTCTTATTTTTCTTCTTTCCTTCCTTTCAGCTTCATTCCTTCTTTCCTTCCTTCCTTTCATATTTCTTTATATTTCCTTTCAGTTGCCTCCATTTTTCTTCATTTAATTCATTCTTTCCTTCTTTCCTCTCATTTTTCTTCTTTCCTTCCTTTCAGCTACATTTCTTCCTTCTTTCCTTCCTTTCATATTTCTTTTTATTTCGTTTCAGTTGCCTCCATTTTTATTTCTTTCCTTCTTTCCTTTCATTTTTCTTCTTTCCGTCCTTTCAGCTTCATTCCTTCTTTCTTTTCTTCCTTTCATATTTCTTTTTATTTCCTTTCAGTTGCCTCCATTTTTCTTTCCGTCTTTCTTTCTTTCCTCTCATTTTTCTTCTTTCCTTCCTTTCAGCTTCATTCCTTCTTTCTTTCCTTCCTTTCATATTTCTTTTTATTTCCTTTCAGTTGCCTCCATTTTTCTTTCCGTCTTTCTTTCTTTCCTCTCATTTTTCTTCTTTCCTTCCTTTCAGCTTCATTCTTTCTTTCTTTCCTTCCTTTCATATTTCTTTTTATTTCCTTTCAGTTGCCTCCATTTTTCTTTCCGTCTTTCTTTCTTTCCTCTCATTTTTCTTCTTTCCATCCTTTCTGCTTCATTCCTTCTTTCTTTCCTTCGTTTCACAATATCTTTTTATTCTCTTTCAGTTGACTCCATTTTTATTTCTTTCATTCTTACCTCTCATTTTTCTTCTTTCCTTCCTTTCAGCTTCATTCCTTCTTTCTTTCTTTCCTTTCATATTTCCTTTTATTTCTTTTTATTTCCTTTCTGTTCCCTCCATTTTTCTTTATTTCCTTTCATTTTTCTTCATTCCTTCCTTTCAGCTTCTTTCCTTCTTTTTTCTACTGCTCTTTCCGATAGAGGAACTACCTTCCTTCTACAAGCTTCCCTGATAGTTATAATCTTCAAATATTTAAATGTAATGTCAATCGACATCTCCAGATGCCTTGATCTATTCCCCGTCCTTCTCTTTATCCTTTCCACTTTCACTCCTCTTTGCTCTTGCCCTCATTCTCAGAAACCTTTTGGATGGGAGTGGCACTCCCGCCCGTTTTGGTGTAGGAAAGATAAAAAAGCAAAAAACAAGTTCCCCCAATTTTCTCTAAACTTTCTTTTTGGTTTTCTTAATATTTTCTCATACAATCTTTGCTAATGTTTTTCCTTTTCTCTCTTTCCCTTCTTATAATAAAACCAACTTTTGATTGCAAGCAAAACTTTGTGAACGCAATGTCAATTTTCGGTTCCTTTTCTATGAGAAACCTCCACAAACAGGACGATTATTTGACTTAATTCAATCATTCTGTCGAAACGTGAAATAAAGATCGTCCTAAATGGGTTCTCCTCCGGCTCCGTTATCATGAATGCTGGTGCCCCCCCCCCCCGTGGCTCTATCTTGAGCCCCACACTGTTCCTGATCTTCATCAAGCACCCTACACAAAATATTCAACAAAAACACAGTAAAACTCACCTACAGTTGCGCCGAGAACATGGCACAAATAATAAAAAAGCGCAACAGGAAAATTATCAACAAACAACACGAACAAATTAAACCCACGTGCAACTGCAGAATAAAAAACGAATGTCCCTTAAACGGTAATTGTTTATAAAACAACGTAATATACCAAGCGACGATAAAATCACCAGATAATGAAGAAAAAGTATACATAGGAGTAACTGAAGGACCCTGGAAACAAAGAAATTACGTACACAAAACATATTTCACAAATAGTAAATACGCGAATAGCACAATGCTTTCTAAGTATATCTGGGAAATAAAAAACAAAACGCACACCACACCAAAAATATCTTGGAAAATAAGGAAAAATTCTTCAGCCTACAACAACCTATCAACAACTTGCAAACTTTGCTTGGAGGAAAAAATAGCTATCATTACCTTCCCAGACCAAAATAAATTATTAAATAAAAGATCCGAGCTCATCTCAAAATGCAGACATGAAAACAAATTTTTACTACGCTACTTACAAATCGAAAACGGAAAAATAAATAAATACATAAACAAACAAAATGACAATAAAATAAGCAAAATAGATTAATCCAAACAAATTACCAAATCACACCTATTAGAATAGACGAAATAGAATAAAAAATGAGAAACAAAATCAATAAATAAAGTAAATAATGAACAAATTAACAAACTATTATGACTAAAATATTAGTTAGACTATAAAAATCAAACCATAAATCGGACGAAAAAATAGCTATAACTGTTATATAATGATTAAAAAAATGAATAAAAAATAAAAATTAAAAAATAATATACTACGTTACTTAAAAACCGAAAACCAAAAAGAGAAAATATACAGTGTAACAAATAAATAACAAGTAAAATTAATTGATCTAAATATATCCAAATATATAAAGAAACTAACAACCGATAAACTAGCCGTTAGAAAAATACAAATAAAGATATTCAATCCAAATAAATACATGAAGTAATAAACAAATTAAAAACTGTTCCCGCCAAAATAATAGTTAGAACAAACTACAACAATCAACCCCAAAATTGAACAAATAGCTTAAATAAGCTATATAAACAAATTTTCACTACGTTAATAAAAACACCGATCAAAATAAAAATAAAAAATAAATAAATATATAAGATAAAAAATAAATAAAAACAAGCAAAATAATTTAGCACAAATAAATAAATAAACAAATAAACGACTTCCGGTAAAATAACCGCCAAAATAGACTCCCCACAATGCAACACTGACCAGTATATATAAATAACCGAGAAAAATAACCGCACTCGTGGCCTGACGATTGCATCTAGCATGAAACAGACTGTCGCCTCTAAGTGCGGACCTCTGTGTTCACTTTTATATTTCGATGCGTATAAAGCATCTAATCAGGCGATTGTAAATTACTGGCGAGTGAAAAGAGGCTGTATTTTGCTTTTAAATTTGAATAAAACATTCACTATTATTGGTCTATTTTTATTGAGCCCTATTTTAAATCGAATGTTACGAACATTGGAATTGTACCCTATTCGTTCTCTTACCTGTATATATATATATATATATATATATATATATATATATATATATATATATATATATATATAAGTGAACATTGAAGTCAACACTCAGAGGCGACAGAATGTTTGATGCTAAACGCAATAATCAGGACATGCAGTTATCTCTGAGTTGTTCACTTTCATATTTACATACGCTTTATCTCTAATATTGACCACTTGATCCCATAAATACAGCATACATTAAAACTATATTTCTTCACATATATATATATATATGTGTGTGTGTGTGTGTGTGTGTGTGTGTGTGTGTGTGTGTGTGTGTGTGTGTGTGTGTGTGTGTGTGTGTTTCTGGAGACTGTGGTTTTCATCTTGCAAATAGACAGCTGACTGGAAAGAACATCAAACTGTTTCTTAATATTGATTAATCGATAACGTACGACGAATGTTTGCTCAAAATATTATAAACCTCTGTCCGCTGATATCCACGCCCGCGACAATATTTCGATTTCTTAACTTGGATCTTACATTCAGACTTCGGGCAATTACGATGGAAAGGGCATCAGTCTGACTTCTTCATTGCCACAAACGAAAGAATAATGCCGTCTACGTATCCCCGAAGATTACCCAGGTTGAAATTGATTTGCCCCTAGATATCGTCTTGTGACGAGATGAGTTGCTTGTAGAAAAAAGTACAATCAGAGTCTGATTAATATTTCTGTTTATTTATTAATTTCCATTCACTTTAGACTTTTTTAGTGCATTTGTCCAGCTTTGAATAATTAATAATCTGGAAATATAAAAAGAACCAAAATATTTGGAGAGACACGGAATATTGTGTTTAACACTAATCTACTAAGAGACTATTTTTTTCTTAAAATCTATTTATTAATTATAAATTATTAATTATTATAATTCTATTTTCTACCCAAAATCAAGAGAATAAATGAGAATAATATTACTAAATTAACTAAAACTAATGATATCAAGAACAACGTATGCTGTGATAAAATAAAATGATATAAAAACAAAATAAAATAATATAAAAACAAAATAAAATAATATAAAAACGAAATAAATTAATATAAAAAATAAAATAAAATAATATAAAAACAAAATAGAATAATATAAAAACAAAATAAATTAATATAAAAAACAAAATAAATAATATAAAAACAAAATAAAATAATATAAGAACAAAATAAAATAATATAACAAAGAAAATAAAATAATATAAAAAACAAAGTAAATTACTATAAAAAACAAAATAAATAATATAAAAACAAAATAAAATAATATAAGAACAAAATAAAATAATATCACAAAGAAAATAAAATAATATAAAAAACAAAATAAATTAATATAAAAACAAAATAAATAATATAAAAACAAAATAAAATAATATAAGAACAAAATAAAATAATATCACAAAGAAAATAAAATAATATAAAAAACAAAATAAATTAATATAAAAACAAAACAAATAATATAAAAACAAAATAAAATAATATAAGAACAAAATAAAATAATATAACAAAGAAAATAAAATAATATAAAAACAAAATAAATTAATATAAAAAACAAAATAAAATAATATAAAAAACAAAATAAATAATATAAAAAACAAAATAAAATAATATAAAAACAAAATAAAATAATATAAAAAAACAAAATAAAATAATATAAAAAACAAACTAAAATAATATGAAAACAAAATAAAATAATATAAAAAACAAAATAAAATAATATAAAAAACAAACTAAAATAATATAAAAACAAAATAAAATAATATAAAAATACAAAATATAATAATATAATAATATAAAAAACAAAATAAAATAATATTACAAAACAAAATAAAATAATATAAAAAATAAAATAATATAATATAAAAAAAACAAAATAAATAATATAAAAAAACAAAATAAAATACTACTTCTGGTGATTGGAATTCGGAACTGAAGCCTTTCTTTCGTCCACGACTACTACTACTATTAATAATAAACATACATATCAATGGAAAGAAAATGATTTAAAATAAAATAAAATGAAATAAGAGCCTTATATATGAACATACGTTGTGACGCATACGAAAGTGAGTGTATATTGATTGGGGCTTCGATAAATCTTCCGCCGTAAGTTTACTGTGATACGCCCACTGTTCCCGGTCACTGACTCTAGTTTAACCCTAATTCGCCACGCGCTACAATACACGTAAATGTAACAGAGCCAAATCGGCTATAGACTCTGTAAGTGATGTGTGGTGGATTATCGTAGCATCAAAAGGGAGAGAATTAAAGTCTTCACAAAACGCATTACGCATAAATACTGCACTCATTAAAGAGACCATTTATCATAGATAGATAGATAGATAGATAGATAGATAGATAGATAGATAGATATGAACAGATAGATAGATAGATAGATAGATAGATAGATAGATAGATAGATAGATAGATAGATAGATATGAACAGATTGACATATATATAGATAGATAGATAGATGGATAGATAGATAGATATGAACAGATAGATAGATAGATAGATAGATAGATAGATAGATAGATAGATAGATATGAACAGATTGACATATAGACAGATAGATAGATAGATAGATAGATAGATAGATAGATAGATATGAAGAGATTGACAGATAGATAGATAGATAGATAGATAGATAGATAGATAGATAGATAGATATGAACAGATTGACATATAGATAGATAGATAGATAGATAGATAGATAGATAGATGGATAGATAGATATGAACAGATTGACATATATATATAGATAGATAGATAGATAGATAGATAGATAGATAGATTGACATATGTAGATAGATAGATAGATAGATAGATAGATAGATAGATATGAACAGATTGAAGTAATGGATAGTGGCTCGGATTGAAGAATCGAGGAGCCGAGTTCGAATTCCAGTTGAATCAATTACATTCATTTACGTGCTAATACCCTTGGGAAATATATAAATCCTCCTCTTCTCCCGCCAACTATGGGTAAATCGCAGGACAGACCGGGTTCTATAGACTTGGATGGCAACTAGCCTACCGCAGAAAGAAATGGCAAACGACTGCGGGAAAAAAATCTGCGTCGTCAGTTATGTATCGAAAGTTAACTGACTGACTGAATATGCCATATTTAGTTTTTTCGAAAAGTGCTCTTTTTGAAGCAATGATTTCATAGCTTAATTTGATAAAATATTTTTACAAATTAAAGATATATTTATCGCAGATGAGCCGACGGTAGAACTATAAACCCATTCAACGTGTAGGTTATATTGGCTAAAGATAATGAAGGATTTTAACCATTTTTCACATTTTCTCATGATTGTAAAAATAATAAATAAAGCAAAACATTTCCTTAAGAATGGTAAAACAAAATATTCTCAGATAAAATATGGAATTGTTACACAGAAAAAGCAAACATAAATTTTAAACTATTGTAATATTTTCACTTTAAGATTACACACAATTTTCTAAATACTGTCGATCACGAAAATATGGTAAATTCTAAATGATCTTTGGAAAAACTGTCACGCATATATTCTTTGGTTATATTCTGAAGTCATTAAACTAAAATACCTTTCATAAAAGTACAACAACGATATAAAAAGAAAGTTTTGGAATAGTTGTCATGCGAAAATTTCCAAACGTATATTAGACATTCCCTTTGAAAAAAACTAAATACATTTTTAAATGAATTTCATTTTCTCTGTTTGCATTTCTGGGATGAGGAGTTATCAGGATTTACACTATTTATATTCGGACGATTGTCCTCGTCTTTGTTGTTGTTATCTCAACGTTTCAGACGTTGTATTTGTTGGAGTTTTGGGGTACCCTGTTGTACTAGAGAGCAAGCCAAAATGAGCTGACTCATTTTATAGTTCACCAATAGAAGGTTAACCAATCAGAAGGCTCAAAACATTCAATGAGACGTGTATAAAGGCGGCCATGTTTTTTCCGGAATATTCACTGCCAGCCTTTGATATCGCAGACTGAGGAATTACGGAACAGCTGCTGGTGGTATTGGCGATATAGTCAGATTCAGTAGAGTGTCTGACTCGTGAGTGTTAATCTTTAACGTTGTTTCATTGAACAGATTACGTACTGCGCTGGATTCTATATTCATAGACTATGGTGAACATGGTCAACAATGTTCTCCGGTTTTCCTCAGATGTATATCGACCAGGGTAACCTAAAAAGAATTCTGAACTGAACCAGTTATTTAATCTACGGAAGTCGACTCTTCTCCTTTCACTGCCCATGTCTGTGTCATCAAATTCACGAATTGTTGTTTTCATATGCAAATCTCCACCATGTGATACAACCAGAGGCTAAAGTAATCTTAACCTTTGTATTATGGCGGATGTAGTAAGAAAGGTACGTATGAATGTGTTGTTTTGGTGTAAGGAATATTGTTCGTACGATTGGGTCAGTGTTTGTGGCTAGCTAAGTTAGAGTTAAGACAGAAGCAAACCGCCCTTTCTCCAATCCCCCTTCGGCCTTGTGCCACATTTTTGTGTATTAAACAGAATAAATATCACTAATCCTAAGCTTGAAGACGAAACTACTAGAGAAATAGCAGGGAATTGAATGAAGTGAATACTTTTAACTAATTATAGTTTACAACAAAAACCAACGCTCTAAACCACTAGGCTATTGTTCCGTAGGACAATTTGCTGTAGTGAACTTGGGGCCTTAAACCTAACGTGCCTGCTGGCTAAGGCTGCGACAGATGCTACAACTGCTGCTGCTGCCTGTTATGTTTCGATTACTGACGATGTTAAAGACTCTTATTTGTCTTTTCTTTATTCTATTTATACAATATGGGAGCCGATAATAATAAATATAAATATTTTCTGCGAAAAAAAACAAATTTTCTCTAATAAGAATGAAAATATTTTTAATATATTACAAATTTTAAAATAAAAAAAAATCACCGCAAATTTAAAAAGATAAAACGTATTTCGCCAATGAAATGTATTTCTTTTATTGTTTGTTATTTTTTCATTACTCTCCCAAATTGTCCTAAAACATCTCGACTTTTTAAGGAATAATAATAATAATAACAACAACAACAGGCATAAAAACATCTGTTTTAGCCCATGTGATGTATCAGTCGAGAAAAGAAGAATTATACTTCATTTTCTTTTTCTTTTTAGATTAAAGTAAAGAAAGAAATTGTTCCGTTTGATTTGATCTCTGATATGCGTCACGATTCTTTTACCGTTCAGTAAACGAAAATCATCAATTAAATTAGCGGCGCCATAGAAGTTAATTTTGTCCACATATATGAAAACAAACGTGTTCGAAATATGAAACAGGAATTTTTTTTTAATTCTTTCTTTTTCGATCCAAGGGTGAAAAAGTTCATAGGCTGACCAAGATTCTATCATGGAATGTGACCGAATGCGATTTATTTTTCTGCATAGTCACCCCCAACTTTGCAGTTCCACACACTTCTTACCTTTGGTGTTGCAGTACTTGGATCTCAATGGTGACGAAGCTTTCATCCTGTTGGTCAAAAAAATCATCAACAGCAGATATGACGTCATCGTCACTGCACTGCAATACTAGTTCCCAGCACAGTGTTTTGCATGTTGGGGAACAGATGATAGTCAAATCAGGAGAATCAGTTCAAAGCTCGAGTGCAGCCGTTGAAAGCAAGGACTTGTATGCTGGACCATTGTCCCGGTGAAACAAGACCTCTTTCGTTGGTTTTCATGAGCGTTTGATTCTGATAGCCTTTCATAACTGCCTCTGTAAGTTGGCATGGTACTCTCCATTGATTGTGTGGCCCTTTTGAAGATCGTCAATAAACACAATGCTTTTGCATTCCCGAAAACTGAGGATATCACCTTCCTTGCATATGAAATGACTTTTAACTTATTTGAAGCAGGTGACTAGGGGTGTTTCCACTGCATGGATTGTCTCTTTGTCGCTGGTTAAAAAAGATTAACCTAATAGTTATCCTGTGTTAAGAAACGTTGAATGAAATCAAGTGAATCTGCCACAAACAGATTTTCCTTGATGCGATCAGTCTGGTGCGCTTTTAATCAAGTGCGAGAAGACATGGCACCCACCTTTGTCATGCCAAGTTCATTGTGCAGAATATGTTAAACTCTCTCACAGGATATGCTAATAGCATTGGCTATTGATTTATAGTCAATCGCTTGTCATCCATCAACATGTAGTGAACAGGATCAATGTTTCCTCGATTGAGGCAATTGCAGAACGTCCAGACTTTGGGTCATCTTCAAGACTCTCCCTTTCCCTCCTAAATTCAGTTGTCCACTTTTGTATTTTGATCAAGTTGGAGCGTTATCCCCTAATGTAGCAACAAAGAGGACTAAACCCTTTTTCTGCAGGTACATAATGGCACTACGATTGCCAAATTTTGTCTATCTTCAAGAGAAGTCGCTACTAATTACGTTTGAAGTCTTCTTTGAATACTCAGATGTCAGTTTATCTGGAAATAAACAATGCAGATATTAATAAGAAGAGTTGAGATTAACGCATGTAAGGTTTTCACAATTCTAGCATCAATAATTTTAAATTCAGCCCATGAACCTTTTTAGCCCACATTCGTAAGTACGAACCTTTCGTTAACTCGAATAATTACGCGATTTACATCATTTGTCTTTTAACGTGCTCCTTTTTATCGCGGAAAAATGTAAATTATTTCCTTTATTTTCGACCCAAAATTGATTTTAAAACAGCACAATTTTACTTTGTTGATGTAAATATATGTTCCTTTATATTTAGTAACTCTTTTCTGTCCACCAAAAACAAGGAATCAATTACGATCGAAAGTTTTTTCTTGTAATTACATTTTGAAATGTACCGTAAAAGAGATTTCTCAACAACAAAAAAGCGAATGCGACATTTTGAGATCAATACGAAATGATCAAATATCGATATAAATGAATATCGATTTATGTAGTAGGTTTAAAATCGAAGTTATTCCTCCGAAAGACTGGTCAGTCGTCAGCAATAAAATTGTATTCAAATACTTTAAATATCCTCTGTGTAGAGAAGTTTATACTTTTTTTTAATCTAGTCGCCATTAGTCCCGCACGTGGATGAAAAAAATTCAAGAAAGCCAGAAATGGATGGCAATCAGTAGAAGGCCGAATAAATGGTTTTACTCTTGCCAGAAAATCGGATTTTGTAATGCTTCGATTTCACAAGTGGATTTTTTCCAAAAATTCTTCAATTCTTGTGAAGAGGTCATTACCGGGGACTGAATGTGTCATTCATCCTTCTGAGGTCCAATTTTATATATTTTTAGCCAGAGTGTTGTAATATCTACGATTTTAGAAAAAAAAAGATAGTCCTGAAGAAAAATTGGGGTTCGGGGTTGTTTGAATGATCTGCTAGCTGATAAAAAAAATCAAACGATGTTGAATTACTGCTTGTACCTCCCCAATAGAAGATGACCATTAAAATAGATGCATAGCTATTTACTCGCATTAAATGCTAATTGAAATAAAACATTTAGGCCAAAAGTGCCAAAATATCCACGCCGCTAAGCCGAGACTGGTATCAGGCTTACAAAGATCTTTATCTGTTATTGCTTGCAATCCACATTATATTAACGGCTATTTGAGCCATCCGTACAAATCCAAAAAAAATTTCTTTACACAGATCACTCCTTCAGTTTTCTTCTTTGAGAATCCGTTTCTGAGCTAATTCCATTATTCCGGAATCACCATATCAAATTTTAAAATGATTTGAACAAAGATTTTTTTCTTCCATTCATCGACATTCATCCTCATATGTTATCTTCCTATAACCTACCAACCTATCTGTCTATATTTCTGCGATGAGGTATTATGTACATTATTTACATTATTCGAACTATTGTCCCAATCTTTGTAGCCATATTTATTACAACGTTTCGGCCGTTGTACGCTCCGGCCTTCTTCAGGTGGTTGGAATGTCGAACTGAACCGTTTATTTCGCTCACTGGGGTAGACTGTTCTAGTTCCACGTGCCATGTTTAATGGATGACAGTTATCAGTTATCTCCTGTTAATTCCCCTCTGAAAGTTCTCCACTGCCTTAACCGGGTATTGAACTCACACGCCTTTATCCACTGTGCTATGTATCCTTGACATCCCAACCACCTGAAGAAGGCCGGAGCGTTTAACGGCCGAAACGTTGTAATAAATATGGCGACAAAGATGAGGACAATAGTCCGAATAATGTAAATAATCTATCTGTCTCCACAATGACTTTTTCATTCATCGCAACTCCTGTCTATTCTGTAAGTACCCATGTAAGGATTTACATTCTAATTTTACTTCTACTCACTATCAAGCGGCTTCTACACTCTTTTCAGGATAGATTAGCCATATTGTTCCTACCTTCATGGTTATTCCTTGTCAATCGGTTCAAGTTTCCTAAGTCCGCTTTTTTTCAATTCAACAATGCCTGGGCCATAACTTATAACCCCGAATGCTTAAGCATTGATGCCTAAAAGCGAATTTCCACCACTCCCCTTCCTAAGGCTTCTCTACACCTCGAATATACTTGTCGCATTTCCGTCATTTCGTCCGGTCCTCGGGGATCTTGTCCATCTGTAGAACTCTTCTGTATTTATAAACGCTGCCATCTAATCTCCTTGCTAGATTTTCCATCGGAGAGCTCTATCCTTGTGCCAAACATCTTTATTCCGTTCTCCCTTTCCAACATAGCATTAACCAATGCCAAATGACATCCTGACTAATGGTATTTTTCGGTTTCACTCTCATTTTGTCGACATTCAATTCTCTTGAGAATTGTAACTCTTAAAATTACTTTCACCTTGTAACCTTCGGATTCGTTTACATTCTATCGATTGTTCCAGAATTGTACCGTTTAGATTTTATCTCGAAACCTTAACATTGTTTATTTTATTCTACCTTCAAAGGAATACAATTTTTAATTAAGAGCTCAAAAACTGTTTTTTTATCTCTCAGTATATATATATATGTATATATATATGTGTGTGTGTGTGTGGGTGTGTGTGTGTATGCAGACATAACTTTATTCTACATTATTCAGACTATTGTACTCATCTTTGTTGCTATATTTATTATAACCAGAAAACAGTCTGCTGGTTATCAGAGAAAATAAAAAAGATCTGCAGTTCATATAACATCAGGACAACCTTCAAAAGCTTGACGATACTTCGCAGATATCTCTCCCGAGTAAGACCCCCATAGAGGAGAACATGACTCAAGACTGTGTGTACGCTACCCCGTGCAGCTGCGGAAAGAAAAATAAAGGGGAGACAGGCCGCCCCCTTAAGGTAAGGCGTCAAGAACACCAGAAATCTATAACATGGGGGGAGGTGGAAAAATCAGGCGTAGCTGACCACATATGGAGAGAAAAGTGAGATCACCGCCCTCTGTGGAATCAGGTTGAGATCATAGATACGGAACACCATTGGAAAATTGGTAAACTTAAGGAATCAGCACATATGCTAGGCCACAAAAATCTCCTGAGCCGATCAAGCATAAAAATGAACATGTTATGGGAACCCGTAATAAGGAGTGCCAGAGAAAAGTGATAATAATAACAAAAGTTGCAATATGAGCTTTGGTAAAAACATGTTATGATAACAGCAAAAATTGCAATATGAACACTGGTAAAAATGGTTGCTGAAGACATTAGGTTTATAATACCCAGAATTTCATACACAGATGTCCTCAAGGACACATGGCACATGGAACAGTCTACCCCAGTGAGCGAAATAAACGGTTCAGTTCGACATTCCAGCCACATGAAGAAGGCCGGGGCGTACAATGGCTGAAACGTGGTAATGGCTGAAACGCTGAAACGTGGTAATGGCTGAAACGCGGCGACAAAGATGAGTACAATAGTCCGAATAATGTAAATAATGTACATAATACCTCATCTCAGAAATATAGACAGATACATAACTTTATCATTTTAACGAAGTCTTCTTATATCAATTTTATTCAGATGAATGTATGTCCAGTTCGTGTGTTTTATGTTAATTCCTATCTTTTCAACAATTCTATTGATGTCATTCCCGTGAGTTCCCCGGCTCTTCCCCTAAAATCTATCTACAAATGAAAACCTGCCTATCCTTATTGATCATTAAGAATACGGATATCATTATCACTGAAAAGTGACATGTTAGTATACGGGATAAAGTATTTGTTGTATAACGAATACCGGAATTAGATGCTTTTTGGAACATGAGGGAATATAATCTCCCAAGAGGCAAGAAATTTATATATGAAATAAGTATGACTGCATAACTTATGAAGACTCAGAATATTAGAAATGACAAGATTTTCTTTTCATTTTTCAATAAAATCTTCCATGTTTATTACGTTCATGTATGCATGTGTACACATGTTTTACTGTATTACGCTAAAAATTGATCGACCAGAGAGTAATTAAAGAAGATGACATCTATGACGTGCCCCCTCCATCTCATTCAGAATGCATGTGATTGCATGCAACACAAATTACAGATATTCAGATGTTAACTGAACAAATTCAATTTACTGCATGCATATATGTATATGTGTGTGTGTCCGTGTGTGTGTCACAGGGAAGAAGCACATACTACGAAATTAACCAGTTCTTACCGATAGTAAAAAAAAAGTGCTTAATACACAATCTGTAGAGAAATTCTAAGAAATGTTTTTTTTTTTAAAGATATAAATACAGTGTTGTTCGATAAAAGTGACTCACCTGATTTTTTTACTTAAAAATTTTTTCGCCTATTGGTTTTGGTGTCAAACTAATTTTTAATCTTACTAATATAAAGACTCCTTCCCGACCACCTAGTAAAAAAGTTTACTCACCCTAAGGTATTCTATTGATAATTATAATTTTGGATATAAATGAGATTTAGGGAAAAACTTTGTGCAAAAAAAAGTGACTCACTTATTTCCTGCAACTAGCAATCAATAGAAACATAACCGAACAGCTTTAAATAAAGAATAATAGAGGTATAATTTATTTATAATAGGTAATATAGTTCGAAATATTTAATAATCTATGGGTCCTCCTTTATTTTGGATAACCTTTTCAACCCTTTTTGGCATTGACTTGATTAGGTTCTGGCAAATCTCATCTCCAAGCATTGAATTCCATTCGGATATAAAATTCACAATCAAATCCTCTTTGTTGCTCAACTGCTTTCTCGAGAGCCTGTACTTTATAATGCTCCATAAGTTTTCTATGGGGTTGAGGTCAGGAGATTGGGGCGGCCATGTCATAACACTCACCTGCTTCTCATCAAAGTATTCCTTCATCAATTTTGATTTGTGACAAGGAGCATTATCCTGCATAAAAATGAGCTTAGTAGGGTCGATTTGCACCCTTTCAGCAAAATGGAGCAGACAAGACTCTAAAATTCTCTTGTACTGCTCGCTCCTGAGGGTCTTTTCAATAGGTTTTAAGAAACCAGTTCCATGAAAAGAAAAGCACCCCCGGAACATTATACTGAACGGATGCTTGACAGTACTTACTGCTAAATTCAAAGAGCTTTCAAAGCTTCTTCTTCGGATTTTAGATTGCTTATCCTTTGAATTTAGCTCAACTTTCGTTTCATCGGAGAAGAGAACATTTAGTAAAAAAAATCAGGTGAGTCACTTTTATCGAACAGCTCTGTACCTCACTCGCTACTGGACTTTCACCTTTGGAACCTTTCGGCTGGTTTGGTTATTTTTATATCAATATTATTTTATTTCAATATAAACTGCTCCCGTCTCAGTTTATGTCGTGGAAAATATATGATTTATTTTCATCATTTACACTATTTACATGCGGTCTATTGTCTTCATACTTGTTGTTATCACAATGTTTCCGTCACAATCTCAATAAATTCACGAACGAAGGCTTTAATCTACTCGGCTATCGTGATTTCAATCTCTGGGCCGATCAGTGTGCTACTTGGACTCAATGAAAACAGGGCTGAGCAGTACTAAAAATACATCTAGATGAGATATCTAAGAGAAACGAGAACTGTCTATCACAGTAAATTGAATAAAGGGTTCAGCTCGGAATTCCGTGTAGGTTAACTGGATCAACATACACCTGATGAAGACTGGATGACACAACACTTGAAACGTTTTGATAACAATAAAAAAAATATGAGGACACTTGTCCTAATAGTAAATAGTGTAAGTAATCCGAGAAATTCAAACATAAATTATCAACAATTATTTTCAATTCCAGCTTCCCATGTGTTACTATTAATTTTCGTTCATGTTTACATTTGGCCATTATTGTCGAGCGGTTGTTTCGCAAATTCTCAGGGCCTGTCAACATTGCTATGGTTAATTCGCCTTTTGTAATAGTATTCTTAAGTCTGTTCTATTTGATTTGCTATAAGCTATATTTTTCTTTTAGGTTTCCTAAATGCGTCTTTATGATTATAATATCTATGTTTAAAAGATCTTTTCTCTTTATATACTGTCTTTACCTTTCTTACTTTTCACTGTTGCTTGATACATCACATTACATATCTGACAATTTCAACTTAGAGGACACGCAGCTGGAGTTCTTCCTTATTTTTGCTTTTAATATTTTTCTGTTATATCTTTTATTTGTTTTTACACATTCAACTCGTAATTCTCGTCTATTTTTATTCAAAATCTTTTTTAGATAATTTCGATAATTAATCAAAATATATTTTCAACGATTTGAAAAATTTCCTTACAATTTTACTTTTCACGGCGATAATAAATGAGGAGCGAGTAAGTTACACACACACACACACACAGATAGATAGATAGATAGATAGATAGATAGATAGATAGATGGTGCGATGAGTGAATTGCCGCTATTTATATTTTTAATTTCGCGCATGCGCGTTGTTTGCTTTTGATTTTGTCGACAGCACAGTAAAGTAGGGGCAGTTGGGCGCCTTCTGTGAGAGAAAGAGCACCATGATGCAATTCACTCTGTCAGAAATGCTGTACTGCTTGGATATTCCCGCCGGAATCTCCAGTACGAACATTTCAGTGTGTTTGGGTGTCAGCCTGAGGACAGTGCAGAGGATACGGAATTAGTTCGATTAATATAATTTAGATTACGAAGATACAGTAGCTGTGAAAACTCACTCTGGTCGTTCTACTAAGAAAAGAACTCCCGAATTTGTTAGTGAGAGCCTCAGACTCAACACGGAGCACCAATTGCATTTAAGAAGCAGTGAATGTCCTGGGTCAAGTGGTTTTGCACAATGCCACACAAAAAGGATAACCCGTCATCTCTTACATCTGGCTATCTAGCTCCCCAGACTACAACCCCCGCCTTGATTATTATGTGTGGGGCGCAGTTGAGCGAGAGACCAAGAAATCTACTTATAACATCAAAGATGAACTGAAGGCAACTCTTATGGCAGCATTAACGAAGTTAGACAAAAAGACCGTCCAGAAGAATTGTAAGCGATTCCGAAGTCGTCAGGAGACCGTGGTTGAAACCAAGGGCGACTTTTATTAAATAAATCCATTCTTCATTATTTCAAGATATTTTTGCGCAGTTATATTTTTTTTTGCATAATTTAGACGACAATTTATCCACCGCACCCTGTGTGTGTATATATATATATATATATATATATATATATATATATATATATATATATATATATATATATATATATACGAGTGCTCCCAGCATTAAACAGCCTGTCGCCTCAGAGTGTTGATTTCAATGTTCACTTTTATATTTATATTTACATATCTCTGATATTGACCACTTTATCCCATAAATATAGCAGACCTTAAAACTATATTTCTTCATATATATATAAATATATATATATATATATATATATATATATATATATATATATATATATATGCATGTTTCATTACATAATATAGACAAGTTTTGTCTATTTATTTTAAGTTCCTTTCATATTGTCTGATAAGGAAACCACCATACTGATACATGTTTAAATCCAATCTAAGCTTGCGTCTTACATAAGCCATTATCAAAGATCACAATTACAATGATTTTAATGATTTTAATGATAATACTATTAAGCTTATCAGACAATACGAAAGGAATTTACTTAAAATAAATATACAAAACTTGTCTATATTATTTAATGAAACGTGCATCAATGAAAAATTGCTGCCTAAATATACACTATATATATATATATATATATATATATATATATATATATATATATATATGTGTGTGTGTGTGTGTGTGTGTGTGTATATATATATATATATATATAAAGTGAGATAGCGAGAGCGGGAAAGAAAACAGAGAAAATGTTTTCAATTATTCATTCTGAACGACAGATATGTCTATTCTTTTTGCTTCGCCTTGTTAAGGTTAATCCTAAACAATTTCTCCTTTTACTCTTCCTGTTTTAAATGTCGTCGTCTTACTGTTAATAATTCTCTCGTCTTTTCGAGGCAGCGGTTATTTCGTCCATCAAAATTATTTTCTCTGCTTCTATTTTCTTTAACTCCCACTTTAAGTATTTCTTATTGATTTGAAAATCTCTCTTTCTTTCATCGTTTTCTGGGGCTTTTTCAAAGATTCAAAGCACTTTGGTTTTCACGTCGCCTCACACACTTCTAGGATGAATTCTTTTATTCCACCAAAACTTGATTCATAATATTCTATAATCAATAATTGTTTTCTCCCGTTTTATTCTCCGGTCATTATCCGATTAATTTTTTCTTTACTTATTCTATTGTTCATCAGCGACGTGCGTTTGTTGTCTTAAACGGTTGGAAATTTTCCCGCTTATATCAACTTACAATTTAATGTCGTTGGCTTTTTTTATTATTCACATCCTAACGATATGGCATGTTAATGGATTTTTAATGACATGTCTTATTTTTCAGTGTTTCCAACTTTATTCCAGAAGAGCAAGGGGCAAACGCAGTATACACTTGGCTATCACTGATCACATATGACTTCCAGGCTCCTTAGGTCTGACCTTTTCATCGTCAATGAGAGATAAATCTGTAACATTTCTGGCCACAGATTTCATGGGATAGACACTAAATATTTGTAAGATAGCCGAGCAAAACGATATTGCGAAATGTAGCTAACATTATGAGAATCTGAAAGAGCGTGATTAAAAGATCGTTAACCATTAATAATCATTCTCAAGTCCCAGAGAAATGATCTAGAATTCAGTAAAGTGGTAAGTAGATGTAGACAATATTTAAGACAGTAGATAAAAAAGGATGCTTAAAAGTTATCGGATCAAAACACTTCAGAATTTGGATGACCAAACATTAGAAAAAAAATTGGAAAACGCCATAGTATTTTCTGAAAAAAATTAATTTGAAATTACACAGTTATGTGTCATGCGTGATACAGGTTTAGGCGATCGTGTATCCTTCGATACATGATTGACGAGGCATATTATGCGCTATACTAGTTGCCATCCAAGGCTATAGAACCCAGTCTGTCCTGCTATTTACTTATAGCCATAGCTATGACGGTGGGGGAGTAGAAGCGGATTCATACTTTTTCCAAGGGTATTAGCACGTAAGTGAATGTAATGGATTTGACTTGAATTTGAAATCGGCTCTCCGATTCCTCAATCCGAGCCTCTATCCATTACTCCCACCGTATAGGAAAGAACTCTAAATTTATGTTGATGTTACTCAATATTTGGATTTTTTAATGGCTTTGTTAATGCCATTTCCCTTATATAAGATATAGAGTGATCACTGGCTCTACCCTTATCCTTTACAGTAGGCATCCGTTTATTTCACAAGATAAAAGTAGCACCCTGTTTGGTCAAAATTCAATCCTTTAGTTGCAAAACTGGAGTCATGCACGCATTGGTGATGATATAAGGAGGCTGTGTGCTGCCCAAACTACATGGCCCCTCTCGATTGTATCGACAAGACCCAAAGGATTACCCTGTATTTCTTTGGGTCTCACCACCCGTTATGGGTTAAATAGTACTATTTATATCTGGAAAAATCATTGTCATCTCCAAAAGGAATGTTAAACCAATATTCATTTGAAAAAAAGAAAATATTCGTACATCCCATAATAGGTTTCGGCTTTAAGTAACCCACAAAGGATTGATAAACCGTAAAAATCAATCAATCGTGATGTTTTAGAAAAATAATTCAGTGGTTTCTGTTGCCTTCGCCACGGTGTGGATTTATAATAGTCCTTTTCGCCACCCAAGACTACAGAGCCCAGTCTACCTTGCTATTTTACCTAGAAGCAGAAGTTGATTCTTGCTTTCCCCAAAGTCGTTAGTATGAAAGAGAATGCCACAGACTCGGTCACAATTTGAACAAGATTCGTTATTGGCTTTTCGTTAGTCCCTAAATGAAGGCGGAAGAATATATTGACCGAATCTTTATGCTAAAAATTTTAATAATAATTAAGTTACTTTAAGGACTGTAAAAATAGATCATGGCTAAAGATTAGAAGAAAATATTAATCCGAAAAAATATATGTAAGAAATTTGCATATTTTCAAGCGGATGATAATATTCCGAGAATGCATTCCTTAAAAGAAAGAAATAAAAAAACAAAGACAAGAATAAATAGGAAAAGAAACAGAAATGTTATTGAATTGAAAGCTTTAATTTCCCGAATTCGAACACTTCAAATGTTTCAGTGATTCTCGCAAATTTGTCATTTCACAGCGTAAAATTCTTATTTCCTGATAATCGTTCGATTTGATTTAACATTGTGCTTTGAAAAAAGAAGAAATTATTTTCTCATACCGTCTATAGATTCTTAAACTTTGGCTATTGATGCTGGTAAAATATTCGTGCCATACACCGAAATATCACAAACTATTATCACCTAACTAATAAGGTGTTGGTCATTCGTGTACCCTCACAAAAGGTCTTACCTTATCAATTATAGTTACTACAAATTCTCTAGGAGTTAATCATTATTTATGTTGGTTGATGAATTTTGGTGACAGTAATTCTGAATCTGATCCTTGAGCTGGCTGGACCAGACTCAGACTCTGTGGAAACAGACCGCGATCATTAACTGATAAATAATGACTAGATGTGATATTCCTTGATATGGTCAGCTGAGTGCTAACAATCTAGTCCTGTATTTTAAAGGATTTATCCGAAATGTCCTGGCGGTTACTCGGATTACAGATACTTGAAAAATTCCTGGTCCGATTGTAAATAATATAAATAACCTCTGCTTTATATCACGGGGAAACACCGGCTCTTGTTTGACCAGCGAAGTTGAGCGTGATCAGTACTTACATGGGTGACCGCTGGGTAAAACAGAAGTCACGGTAATTTATTCCTATATATTCCTATAGGTATTGTGGCAGTTCACATTGCTCGGAAAAAATGATATTACTATAGAAGATAAATTTTAATATGAAGTTGTGTATCTTTTCTGAAATGATATTGACATAGATGGTTCACAACAAAGTATCGTTTGCTTGTTTTGTTTTACGGCATATCAACACCTCAATGGGTCATTTAATGCCGACAATATTTTTATTGCTGGTAATATTTTTCCCCAAAATGTATTTCTCTTAATATTTTTTTTTCAAAAATCTATGCTGGTAATATTTTCTTTTTTTCAAAAATGTATTTCTGGTAAAAATGCATTGCTGGTAAAAAAATTTTTCTTCAAAAATTCATTGCTGGTAATAATTTTTTCAAAAATGTATTGATGGTATTATAAACTATTTTTATGCTTTCATACTGTTTTGTGCCCAGTTTGGGGTTAACTATTTGCCCATAGTTGGAACCCTAACTGGGAACATCAGCAATTAAGAGATGGTTCCACACTCCTCAAAACCTCCTGATCAGTGGCCTTGCTGTTGGACGTAGTTTATCGTCTTACCCAGGACGCGGATGTAGTTTATCATAATACCCGGGACGCCAACAAAGTATCTTCATCTTAAATGACAGAACGTCTCCTGGTTCACCTTACTGTCATCAAAAAGCCATGTCATTTAGACGCCATGTAGGATGGAGACGTCGCCGTAGCCTACTGAGCACACGGTCGTTATTCAGAATAAAAAAAACACCAAACAAAACGAATTCCTTCCGATACAATTCCCGTTTCGGCACCAATTGAAGACACATCATAGACAATGTTTACCTTAGGCAATGGTCTGTAGAAGGGGAGCAAAGGTTGATGTTCCATTTGTTGGCTTCCCCTCGATTAAAGGTATTGGCAATGAGTGTCATTGAAACCCCCTCATCTGTCGCACAACCAACTCTTGGTGTCGTATTGCTTTGTTAATAGTTGGTGAAATTTCTCACTTAGAACCACGGCTGACAGTTAATCGCCACAACAGAACGAAGCTATTTTTATTAGTTCTAATTATGGTAACATCACGAAGCCTACATATGGCACCGCCAGGAATTTCTAAATCAAGCACCACCAGTTAGTCAGTTATGTGCCATGCGGGATACACGCTTAGGCGATCATGTGTCTTTCGATACATGACTGACGAGGCAGATTTTTTCCCGCAGTAGGTTGCCATTTCTTTCTGCGGTAGACCAGTTGCCATCCAAGCTATAGAACCCAGTCTGTCCTACGATTTACCCATAGCTGGAGGGAGAAGAAGAGGATTCATACTTTTCCCAAGAGTATTAGCACGTAAGTTATTGTAATGGATTTGACTGGGATTCGAACTCGGCTCTCCGATTCCTCCTCACCATACGAGTTCTAAATCTGGCAGGGAATGTCGTTATATTTCCCTTTAAAATGTAATGGGAAGGTATTCTATAGCAGCCGCATCACCCGTGCCGAGATGAATTACATTTTAACGACCCGCTCAAGATGTTCGGTGTCAGTCTACCTATAAAAACATATTAACCACTACTTGTAGGAGGTGGGGTCATTGTTTGGCTAAAATAAGACCATGATTTTGAATATCTATTTTTAGGCTAGGATTTTACATCATGGTGCACCGATCGAAACCTGATTGGTTACGGGTAATAATTTCCCTTCATTTATGAAATTGCAATATAATAAAGAATAAACTTTCAATTTTATAGAACATTTGTCTGGCGTTAGGCAAATAAGTCATCGTTGTTGCCGCAGACGACAGCCATTTGAAATGCCGTTCTTCTGTAGAAGTATCACGCGAAGACAACGAATTGGGCTTTAGTATGGTCTGGCCTCAAGACACGAAGTCTATAAGAGACGAGAGATAAGAAACCGGAGAGTATAGCTGCATGAAGACGAATTAAATAAGATTAAGCTGATCAGTAAGGAAATATCGGAAGTGCTTCTTGGACATTCTTCTATCCAGATCTTTTAACGTGGATTATTATATCAATTCAATTTTGTTCGGCTCAGATGGCGCGAAAAGAAAACTAGATTCTTCCACGTTCCCTCAAGTCGTTACTTCCTGTTCTGTCTGATCGCAAAATTTATAATGTCTTTATTTCTTTTCGTTTTCTTTTTATTTCCTTGTCTTTTCTTTCTCTTTCATTTTTTTTATTCTTTATTTTTCCGCCAATGACTTCTTTCTCTCAGCTAATCATCGTACTTTTTCATTCTTTTCTTTCTTTTCATTTCTTCATTTCCTGTTTTCTTGTCTCAATATGTGTCGCATTTTCCTTTCCTTTCATAAAATCATTCGATTTTCTTCTTTCCAATATTATTATTCTTCATTTCATACATCCATTGATCTTTCTCTTTCTTTCCTTTGTTCTTTGATTCCATTCTTCTTCGTTTTCTTTTCTCAGTGTTTCTTTCTTTCCTTCTCTTTTTACGTTTTGTCTCCCACTTTTTCTCTTTCATTCATTCTTTCATACTTTCTCATTCTCTTTCTCCTTTTTTCCTGCTTTCTGTTCTGCTTTTCATTCTTTTAAACCCTTTGACTTTCTTTCTTTCAATGTTATTTCTCATTCTTTTTAACACACTCTCATTCTTTCTTTTTCTCATTCACTTTTCCATTCGTTTCGTATTTCTTTTCTTTTTATTTTCCTTTTTTATTCCATTCCTATTTTTATTTCCTTTTTTCCTTTTTTTTCTTTCATTCCCTTTTCATTATTTCATTCTCTTTTCCTTCTTTCACTCTCTTTTCCTTCTTTCATCCCCTTTTCATTCTTTCATTCCCTTTCCATTCTTTCAATCTCTTTACATTCTTTCATTCCTTTTTCATCCTTTCATTCTCTTTTCATCCTTTCATTCCTTTTTCATTCTTTCATTCCCTTTTCATTCTTTCATTCTCTTTTCATTCTTTCATTCCCTTTTCATTCTTTCATTCTCTTTACATTCTTTCATTCTCTTTTCATCCTTTCATTCCTTTTCCATTCTTTCATTCTTTCACTCTCTTTCCTTCTTTCATTACCTTTTCATTCTTTCATTTCCTTTTCATTCTTTCATTCTCTTACATTCTTTCGTTCTCTTTTCCTTCTTTCATTCCCTTTCTATTCTTTCATTCCTTTTTCATCCTTTTATTCTCTTTTCATCCTTTCTTTCTCTTTTCATCCTTTCATTCCTTTTCATTCTTTCATTCCCTTTTCATTCTTTCGTTCTCTTTTTCTTCTTTCACGGTTTACATTCACTTTGTTCATGTTTCTTTATTTTCTGTTTCTCCTTTTCCTCTAGTTTTTTTCTAAAATTTCTCCCATCAACGTTTTCATTCTTTCTCTCTTTTCTTTTCTCTTTTCATTCTTTCATTGTGTCTTTCTTTCTTTCTATCACTTTCTTATTTTTACTTTTCTTCATTCTTGATTCAAAACTCGAAATCTTCTTTTCTCTTCCTATTTCCCGATTTCTTTGCCATTCTCATTGCGATGAGAAAATCTCTTTATGCATTTTACTTCGAATTCTTTTTAACTAAATGTTGATTACATTCACGTCTGTTTGGCGGGACATCATTGTACCTCCTTTATGAATGTATTTGTGTCTCCATTGTTGTCTAGTGTGTATTTTCTTCTTTTCTTTTCTTTTCTTTTCATGCGGGTATATTGGTGATTAGGCCAAGTATGCAACAAAGACACATTCATGGGTCATCGAATGAAGAAAAGACCTGCATTGATTTCATTTGAGAATGGAACCACGTGATATATTCTTGTGGTTGATAGAATTGGAAGAGCACATTGTTGCTCGTTCATTTGGAGATGCCGGTTACCCCCTCCTGATTGTAAATGATGTGCTTAATTCTTTCTCTTTTGGGTAGAGGTGCGGTAGAGATGATTTGCTTTGCGATGGAGAGGAAGAGACGGAAAAGACGTTGCTAGTTATGTGCGTGTAACTAGGATGGGGTAAACGGAACATCGCGAGAGAGAATTTCGTAAGAGAGAGCGGGAAATACATGATGTCGCAGGCGATCGTGTAGGGAAGAGAAAGAAAATGTGCGTGGAAATTTGTGTGTATAAGAAAGAGGAGGGAGAGAGAGAAAGCGTGATTAAGCGAGTACTTTGTACGAAAGAGAGAGAGCGAGCAAAATTAGAGAAACAGAAAAACATGCGTAGGAATAATTCTGTGGGTTCGAATGATAATGAAAAAGAGAAAAAAAGAGGAAAGTGAGTGAGACAGGGAGGAAGGTACTGACAGTATTGCAGGAAGGAAGGAAAGTAGGTAGGTATTTAAATTATTGAAGGAAGGAAGGTAGATATTGAAGATATAGAAGCGAGTTACCTATTGAAGGAAGGAAGGTTTGATGGAAAAAAGGAAGCTATGTATTGAAGGAAGGAAGGTATTGAAAGAAGGCAGGAAGGTATTGAAGGATGGAAGGAAAGTATTGAAGGGGGAATGGAGGAAGGTATGGTAGGGAATTAGATAGGAAGAAAAATATTGAAGGCATTGAAGAGAGTTAGGTATTGAAGGAAGGAATGTAGGTAGGTAGGTATTGAAGGAAGGAATGAACGTAAGTAGGTAGGTAAGTATTGAACGAAGGAAGGGAAGGAAGGTAGGTAGATGGGCATTAAAGGAAGGAAGGTTGGTAGGTATTGAAGGAAGGAATGAGGATAAGTAGGTAGGTATTGAAGGAAGGTAAGTAGGTAGGTTGGTAGGTATTGAAGGGAGGAAGATAACTATGCAGGTAGGTATTAAAGAAAGGAAGGTACATAGGTAGGCAGGTAGGTAGGTAGGTATTGAAGGAAGGGAGGTAGGTAGGTAGGTACTGAAGGAAGGAAGGAAGGGATGTAGGTATGTAAGTATTGAAGGAAGGTAAGTAGGTTGGTAGGTATTAAAGAAGAGAGGGTACGTAAGTAGGTATTGAAGGAAGGAAGTTAGGTAGGTATTGAAGGAAGGAAGGAAGGAAGGAAGTTTGGTAGGTATTGAAGGAAGAAAGGAAGGAATCTACGTAGGTAGGTAGGTAGGTAGATAGGTATTGAAGGAAAGTAGATTGGTAGGTATTGAAGGTAGGTAGGTAGGTAGGTAGGTATTGAAGGAAGAAAGGTAGATTGGTATTGAAGAAAGGAAGGAAGGATGGTAGGAAGGAAGGAAGGTAGGTAGGATTGAAGGAACGAAATTATTGAAGGAAGGAAGATAGGTAGGTATTGAACGAACGAAGGAAGGAAAGTAGGTAGGTATTGAAGGAAGGAAGGTAGGTACTGAAGAAAGGAAGGTAGGTAGGTAGGTAGGTAGGTAGGTAGGTAGGTAGGTAGGTATTGAAGGAAGGAATAAACGTAGGTAAGTATTGAAAAAAGGAAGGAAGGTAGGAAGATAGTAGGTAGGTATTGAAGGAAGGAAGGTAGGTAGGTAAGTATTGAAGGAATGACGGGAGGATGATATTGAGGGAAGGAAGGATAAAAGAAAGCGTAAATATATATAGGAATTCAGCTATGAGTGGACGTACTTATAAAGAGAGAAATAATTGAATAAAACCTATGAGAGAGAGATATAGATAGAAAGAGACAGTGGTTTGAAAATGACGAGAAAGGGAGAAAAAGGGTCTTAAGGAAAATAGACAGGGAAGATTCATATAGCGGGTTCATCGTTAATGGGAGAAGTGAAAAATGAATAAAGTGAAGTGAGAGAGAGAGAGATAGTGCGTGTGTGTATGTACGTGTGCGTGTGTGTGCGTGTGTGTCTATCGCAATTACGTGCTATGTTGTATCCAGTGTTAATGTACATGCGTGGTACGCCGACGGGATCTCAAGTACATTAAGCTTTTAATGATGCATCGCATATGACTGACGATAAATCACAATAACGTTAGTCGATGGCTTTGCTGGTCGCTTATTAAGCATCACATCATTTATTTGGAGAACCGGAATTGGCGATAGGCTCCAACCAATAAAAAAATAAGGACATTTATTATACGAATTGCTTTACGACAGTCTAACATCAGTCACCAACACCATAATCAACTGGATTGCATATTATATTCCATATTGTATTCAATAATTTATATTTCGTTCAGCTGAGACTTTCAGCGGGAAAATACGAGAGTAACCTTTGTCTGTGCAAATGGGCGTTAATGTTTGACTTATCCCTTCACAATATTACAGATGATCAAAAATACGAGAAAAACTGTTATAAACAGATTTAGGATTCAGGAAGATTTACAAATAGCAGTAATTTTTATATGTTATTTGATATTATTTGCCTACATTTCTGAGATGAGGTATTATTCACACTATTTACATTATTCAGACTATTGTTCTCATCTTTGTCACCATATTTATCACAACGTTTCAGCCTTTCAGTATCTGTCTATATTTCTGAGATGAGGTATTATGTACACTATTTACATTATTTGGACTATTGTCCTCATCTTTGTAGTCATATCTATTACAACATTTTGTCCGTTGACGCTCCGGCCTTCTTCAGGTGGTTTGGTCTACCCCAGTGAGCGAAATAAAGGGTTCAGTTCGACTTTCCAACCACGTGAAGAGGGCTGGAGCGTACAACAGCCGAAACGTCGTAATAAACATTGTGACAAAGATGAGGAAAATAGTCTGAATAATGTAAGTAGTGTACATAATACCTCATCTCAGAAATATAGACAGATACTGAAAGGCCGAAACGTTGTAATAAATATGGCGACAAAGATGAGGACAATAGTCCGAATAATGTAAATAGTGTACATAATACCTCATCTCAGAAATATAGACAGATACTAAAAGGCCGAAACGTTGTAATAAATATGGCGACAAAGATGAGGACAATAGTCCGGATTATTTGAGAATATTTTTAAATGCACGGATACAGCACAATTTAATTATCTCAGCTTTCAAGAAAAATAATTTCAGATTTAATGGTGAATTCTTTATTCGTTGATGAGTTTCAAATCGTGATTTAAAATTTCCCTGGCCCTTTAAGAACGTTGCCAAATAGGATTCATGAAAATATTTTCAGTCAATACTGTATTTCTGTAACTGCGGAATCCCTTTCCTGAACATCTGGTTTCATACCGGATTAATTATACAGTTAACATCGTAACCATATAAAAGTATGGATCGGCGTTCCACTTTTGCTTCAAATCAGAGTGTCGACGTTCAATGTGCCAAACAATATATATCAATATACACAAGAGTTACAAATATAATCGTTCGAGAGAAGTCATGGGAAATTTGTAGTTTAAAAGCAGTAATTCGACCTTGCTAATCCGGCGCTTCCTTCGTAGCTAATATGTTATAGCACGTCAGGCCATATGACGGTTCATTGTAGAATACAGGTTCGATTCCTGTCGGAGGACACATATTTTCTATGAAATGTCTCGGACATTCAGGTCGGTAAATGTAGTTAATACTGTTTATTATAAACAGAGTATTTACTTAAATATTTGTATCTATAAAAAGAACGTATAAGCAGAAAATATATTAAAATCATTTTCGAACTTAGTCCATTTCATAATATATATATGTGTGTGTGTGTGTGTATATGTGTGTTTATACATTGTGGACTCTTTCGGACAAGTGTCGTTTTTGTATCTTTGTCAACATGTTTCAGCCATTATATTCTGTATTTTAATTGTTAAATCTTTTAGACTAATATTTATTATTATTATTATTATTATTATTATTATTATTATTATTATTGTATACGAGGATCCTCATTCTTTGGTTTATTCATCAATTCTCGGGTCGCAGCGGTCGGGGTCGATGGTGTTCGGCGGTACGCGGACGGTGGCGATTTTCGGGTCGGGGGACGAGCACGCGCGTTCGTGCAACTGGCGGCGGCTCTTCGCGGGGTCGTCGTCGTCTTTGCGCGATGTGTCGTTCACGAACTCCGAGTCAACCCGTTCTTCGCCGCCTTTACTATTCTTTAGTAGAAGAATAGACGATGTTTTACTAAAGAAATGGAAAATTTGGCTTTCATGGCATTGAAGGGAATCGGTAAATCAACAAAACATTCACAGCCTTTGGGTGGTCACAAATTTTCCAACTTCCCTCCCCAATCCAATTATCTAAGCTGTACTATAAAATACAATTCAAATATCTACCTACTAGTACTGATTCGGTCCTAGTACTGCAAAATGTGGGTCATAAGTGAGAGCGCAAAGAAATGAGGAAGCTGTGGAGAGGAATGATCGTTAACTCCTTAACGACACAACAGAGTTTCTCCATGCCCGTGTCTGTATTGCTTGGCTAACTTCATCTAATTTTAAACATAATTCTTTATCCGAATCATGTGGAACGTTTCTCACATGCGAGGTCCTGCCAAATAATTTCAAACTTTGGAATTCTGATATTCGATTTTGTGAAAACATTCTGTCTTTTCTCCAGAGTTAATATCATTCTGAATATCTTGATTTAAAAACTGGGGCCATGACTTCGAGAGACAGCCAAGATGAGGATAATTGTCTTAAATATTCCTTTTCAGATAATAAATCAATTCGCCCCCAAGAGATAAATTACGTCTTCTTTATCATCTGTCAGATTTTCTTTGCATATCACTTAGACATTCATGGGAATGAATTTACGTTACGATCAAGAGTAACAAATTGAGCCACACGTAGCGAATGTAGATGCATTTGAAAATCCACGGCTACTAAATCTGGAATGAACTTTCTTCTCATAAAGCGGTTATGTCAACACGATTTATTTTTAATACCTAACCATTAAATCAACCATGAAAGTAATTTAAAATTTAGAAACGCTGACATTTTAAAAGAAATCCAAGCTCTCAACTATGCTTGTGATGTTAAGGCAACATGTTTTCGTATATAAATAGTTTTGTATATATTTAATATTTGCTTCTGCAAATGTTCACGTCAATAATAAAAATATGTTACAGATTGCAGGTACATCAACTGAAACTAACCATTAATTGATGTACAGGAAATAAGTTTTCTTTTTTTTACTCAGGCCCATATAAACTTCCTGCCAGTGAAAATCATCCATTTATGATATTCTAAGGATGGTGTAAATAAACCTCGAAATATTAACATACATCAATTTTTTGTTAAACGTCCATTGATTACAAGCAAACATTGTTTATGAAGTGAGCTTCGCTTTTCTGTTTCAATGTAACGAGTTTTGCTATTCAACGAATATCATTAAAATCGATTGTATATTAATGGCCAGTTGTTCGTGTTTCGGAAGCAAATTCCGCGGTCCAAGAAAAGGAAGTTCGATTAAAAAAAGTATCATTCCGACAATATCCCGTTCGAAACGATCCAATTCTGGGATTGTGCAGATTGTACGATAGCAACAAGCTGTCTATCTCCTCTCGTCTCCACTATAAGCAATGGGCTAATGATTAAAAAGAATGCTTAATATAAACTCAATTCTATTAAAAACGAGTCTTTGTGCGTTGTGCATTACTGCTGCATGTATGATTAATATGCATTGTCGTTCTGAATATTAAAAAGCTGACAATTTCAACCCGTGACTGGTTTGGCGCGTCTCTTCTGCCATGAAATTCATTTCCCTGAATACAAGGAGTATAGTAAAAGGTAACAATAGATTTCATTTTACATGTTTAGTAGATAAAAGGGCAACTTAAATCCGGTACTGAGTGATACGTCAACCTTGTGACATAAAGAATATACTAAGTTTATTTTCGTCTGGCAAGAAACAGACTCACTCTAGAATAAATATACATTAAATAAAACAAAAGTTCAAAAGGTGAGGTAAGAGTTATCGATAGGGTCAGATTTTTATTGTACTAAATAGTTTCTTTTTACCATGTGTAAGCATCTACTAGGTACATTAGCGTATTGGGAGTAATTCTTTTTCATCCATTCACCCTAAGGAAGGCAATAATGTCACTAAGATGCAAGGGGCTACTGAGAGTGAAAGAGAATAAAAAGACTTCGGGAACCCAATCCTAAACAGGTAACAATGATAAACCTCAACACCTGTTCAAAAGAGGGGCGAGGTGTCAAAACTAGCAACGAATATATGTCATACTTATGCCTTTCGACAAGGTGGCCGGAAATTTTTAATTTGTGAAGAGTTGTTTCACAGTACTAGGGGTTTACAACTTTTGCTATATCTTTCGCTAGCCAATGAGGAGTATTTGAAAAATAATAGCGCTGAAAATATAAACAAACGCGTTCTAAAGTTGAATGATGTCTGCCAGGTTGGGGATCTAAATATAACGAATGCTGAAAGAAAAAAAACGATAAAATTAAGACTAAGTGTCCCTGTAGCTTCAGCATTTCTCTGTGTAAAATTGTAATCGACGTTTATTGCATTTCTCCCCCCACTTCGTACCCGTAGACACACACATTTATGTTGGCTTGGGAAAGCTGTATTTCCTTTAAGAAACGTATGTCAACATTTTGGCAAGAATTGGTATTGCACATTCAATAAATCTCTTTTAATAAGTATAAGATTTTCGACATCGAAGTTGTGGATGAAATTACTTTTGCGTATAACTAATGAATTTGATAAACTGTTATGTCGAAAATCCTTCTTGTCTTAATAAATAGTTTTTTTTTTACATATCATCTAAAATGATGAATACATTAATTCATTTTTTTAATTCTGTAAGGCCGAAAATCTTTCATTGCAGCACTCATATATAGAGCTTTATTCACATATAGAGCTTTATTCATATATAGAGGTTTATTCATATATAGAGGTTTATTCATATATAGAGGTTTATTCATATATAGAGCTTTATTCATATACAGAGCTTTATTCATATAGAGAGCTTTATTCAAACTTCGCTAGGAATGTTTTAGAAAATTATATATGCATGTAATTACCCATCCAAATGAAATCTCTTGTTTATGTATGGCTTTAATTCATCTTTTATCAAAGAATGATTGCTATTTCAATTCTTCAAATTGATGGAACCACTGAAAACACAAGTTGCAAGGGCAGGCATACGTGACAGTATGTAGGTGACAAGGTCTGAAGAACAGGGCGCATATTAAAGAATTTATAGGGCCCTTATCTAAATAGGATTCTGATAAGATAAAACTGAACATAGCGGGATGAGGACAAGCTACCAATGTAGATTAAATAAAGGGTTCAGTTTGAAATTCACTGAAGGGTTTCTGGATCGATAAGCACATAATGAAGGCCGCAGGACATATATATGCTGAAATATTGTGATAACGACAACAAAGATTATGAAAATAATCCCCATATAAATAATTTAAATAATGATAAGTCCGCATCCCAAAATTTTAGACAGATATTATTTAGCATCTGTGCGACATTTTACTACGTCGTATTTGTATCACGAGTACAAGGTATAATAAATCGACTGACATTGCGTTTAAATTTTTGAAAATCAAAGATGATTGGAAAGCAAGAAGTCGGAGGAGTGTTCTACAAGCGAAAAATGCGAGAAAAGAAACTGTTAACATTGAACTTATATCTTGCAGTTACAAAAGTGAAATTATATGACCTAAGTACCAATTTACTATTACCCTTAAATTCGTAAAGTCTAGGTACAAAAGAAAACATCCCATCTGAACAATTACCATGAAAATATTTATTAAAAAAATGTAGAGAGATACTACGATGTCAGGTGAAAGCCAATGAAATTGTAGATTTTACTTTGGATTTTATCAAGAATCTCTTACTACAAGGCAGGCCAGACGTGAGAGCAATACTCTATGCATAGACAAATGGTAGACTTATAAACGTGTAAGCTAGATTCCGAGGAGACAAATTGTGTATCACAACACAGTGAACCAAATTCCTAGCAGCAGACCTTGAAATTGATTCAATATAATCATTCCCCTTGATGACAGAGGGAAACGTTAACCCAAGAAGGCGCAACGAATCACTCACTTGCAGGTTAGCATCAACCATACCTTAGTTAAAATAGATGGTAGGTAATTTTTAGATCAGCAGTCAATTTGACCTTTTCAAACCGATCAGACAATAAGAATAAATATTTATGTGATCAGCATAGATAACGAATTGAGAACTGATGGCATCGGGAAGGTCATTGATGAAAATTAGTTACAACGTAAGTACAATGATAGAACCATGATGGACTCACGCATTAATGCTAAAAGATCTAGAAGAGTGGCCGCTGAAGCAACTTCCATTTGCGACTTGATAAGACACATAGAATCAGATCAAAGATTTAGCCAGCTGAAGATCGCGTGAGCGTGAAACTCGTATATACAGTGCTATTCGATAAAAGTGACTCACCTGATTTTTTTTTAATGTTCTCTTCTCCGATGAAACGAAAGTTAAGCTAAATTCAAAGGATAAGCGATCTAAAATCCGAAGAAGAAGCTTCGAAAGCTCTTTGAATTTAGCAGTAAGTACTGTCAAGCATCCGTTCAGTATAATGTTCTGGGGATGCTTTTCTTTTCATGGAACTGGTTTCTTAAAATCTATTGAAAAGACCCTCAGGAGCGAGCAGTAGAAGAGAATTTTAGAGTCTTGTCTGCTCCCTTCTGCTGAAAGGGTACAAATCGACCCCACCAAGCTCATTTTTATGCAGGATAATGCTCCCTGTCACAAATCAAAATTGTTGAAGGAATACTTTGATGAGAAGCAGGTGAGTGTTATGACATGGCCGCCCCAATCTCCTGACCTCAACCCCATACAAAACTTATGGAGCATTATAAAGTACAGGCTCTCGAGAAAGCAGTTGAGCAGCAAAGAGGATTTGATTGTGAATTTGGAATTCAATGCTTGGAGATGAGATTTGCCAGAACCTAATCAAGTCAATGCCAAAAAGGGTTGAAAAGGTTATTCAAAATAAAGGAGGACCCATAGATTATTAAATATTTCGAACTATATTACCTATTATAAATAAATTATACCTCTATTATTCTTTATTTAAAGCTGTTCGGTTATGTTTCTATTGATTACTAGTTGCAAGAAATAAGTGAGTCACTTTTGTTTGCACAGAGTTTTTCCCTAAATCTCATTTATATCCAAAATTATAATTATCAATAGAATACCTTACAGTGAGTAAATTTTCTACTAGGTGGTCGGGAAGGGGTCTTTATATTAGTAAGATTAAAAATTAGTTTGACCCCAAAGACAATAGGTGAAAAAAAATCAGGTGAGTCACTTTTATCGAACAGCACTGTATATATATATATATATATATATATATATATATATATATATATATATATATATATATATATATATGGAAAACAACTAGGACATTTCTCTAGTTATTGAATCATTTAGTCCATGCCACTTTGACTGATAAGACATTTACAGTAAAATTCTTGGAATTGCCAATTTAGTAAATTCAAAAAAAAGCTCTCATTTAAATTTTCAAAATTCAGCCTTAGATTAACTGTTAACAATAGCACACTTGAAACGTACATATTTCGACTTGCATTACATTTATTTTTGTTTCGAATGTTACCTGAATTTTACCTAAAAGAAAATATCCATGCCCGACGATGAAAAGATGACCTATCGAAAGTACTAGAATATTTATGGAACATCTAAAAACATGGTTCGCATAATTCAACGAGTGGGTTAATACTTTTTAAATTTGTTTGCGAAGTGAATTCGCTATTTATTACAATAACCTTACTACTTTATTCTTTATATTACTGCTTCATTTTAATATTAATTATACTGCACGAATCATACAATATATATAAGCAAGAAAGATTGTATTCCACCAAACAAGTATAACGGAGAAATTCAGGATACTACTTTGATCAGTAACTTTAGCAAATAAATATTGAAGCATAAATCATTGATTCTGTTGGTTGGCTTCCTTATAGATATCAACATCTTACAGCCAAACTTGAATGGACAGTACGTAAGAGTATGGAACATTCGTGCAAACAATATGATATATATATATATATATATATATATATATATATATATATATATATATATCGGAAGCCTTACACAATATAATTGAATTGAGCTCAGGCAGACCTCATAGGTATTTGGCGCGTTTTCAATACAAGCCGTGGTATTTGGCGCGAAATGAGATCCAATAATTGATGAAGGACTTAAAAGCGTCAAGGATTTACTCGGATATCCATTACTCCTGCTGAAATTGCTAACACCAAAAATAAAGATTCAAGAAGAGAAAGAAAAACCCAATGATCTTCCATGCTATCTTCTTTATTTCCTGTCAATTCTGGTGAAAGAAAAAACTAACACCTAAGTCGCGATCCTAAAAAAAACATAAATAAATATCGTAATTAACTTGAGGACGATTGAAATATTCCTCTAACGAATATCTTCATCCTGCTTGTCAACGGTCTGGTTTAGGAGAAAATGGTAGATTTTCTGTGTTGGTTCATATCGATTTCTGCATCCGCGGTTTCAGCCCCGAGCCAGTGTACGCTGACGATGTGCCAAAAGAATTTTGTTGAAACATACTATCAAAGGTAACGTCTCGGGCGATTCTGTTTTGATAAATGTCAACAAATAGTGAGGAGGAGATTGAGTTCAATCTGAGGAAGAGGAGGAGGAGGAGAGGAGGGGGTAAACATTATTATTCACACAATTAACATCTACACTATTGTTATTGTCCTCACCTTTGTTGTTGTTATCCCCACGTCTCCGCTAGTGCGTCCTCTGTCCTGTTTCGATCCAGTTAACCTACGGGGACTTTCAAACATTATTCGGACTATTGTCCTCATCTTTGTCGCCATCACTGAATCTAACTAACGCCTTTATCCACTGTGCCATGTGTCCTTGGGGAAATCTGTATATGAATTTTTTCGGATTATAAACCTAATGTCTTCACCCACATTTTTTTACCTGTGCTCATATTGCAATTTTTGCTGTTATCAAATCATGTTTTTACCAGAGCTCAGATTGCAATTTTTATTGTTATTATCGCTTTTCTCTGGCACTCCTTATTACTAGTTCCCATATTATATTCATTTCTATGCTTGGTCGGCTCAGGAGATTTTTGTGGATTAACATATGTGCTGATTCCTTAAGTTTGCGAATTTTCACTGTTATCCTCGAGGACATATGGAACAGTGGATAAAGGCATTAATTAGATCCAGTGACAGGACCCAAAGAGTGTGAGTTCAATACTCGGTTAAGGTAGTGGAGAACATTCAGTTGGAAATTAACAGGAGACAACTGATAACTGACATCCATTAAAGCATGGCACCTGGAACTAGAACGGTCTACCCCAGTGAGTGAAATAAAGGGTTCGATTCGACATTCGAACCACATGAAGAAGGCCGGAGCGTAAAACGGCTGAAACGTTGTAATAAATATGGCGGCAAAGATGAGGATAATAGTCTGAATAATGTAAATAATGTACAAATACAGAAATATGGATAGATATCGTAAGAATTTGTTCTTAAAAAATCTCTTACTCAATATATTCCTTTTCTGTTTTGATTTCTATTCATTTTTGTAACGAAATAATTAACGTTAGTCGGCAAACAGCCAGAGTTGCAGAAAACATGATGCCAATTTTGGATCTCTTTGATTAAAATAAAGCTAGGCTTAAAGCAAATGGTAACTCTTCAAATATGGCAGTTCGAAGTAAAGTTTCATTAATTCATCACGTCATAAAGACATTGCTTTTTATAGTTGATGAGAGTTTTATGAGAATATTTCTAGAATTAACCCCGAAATTGCAATTTTTATTGTTATTATCGCTTTTCTCTAGGACTGCTTATTACTGGTTCCCATATTGTATTCATTTCTATGCTTGGTCGGCTCAGGAGATTAAATTAATATGACCATAAACTCTAAGTGCTGATGACAATTTATTGCTTATTTATAAATATTTCAGTGTTGTATATTCTTGAAGATGTTGCATCGAAAACCTTCTTTGAATGAATCATTATTTGACAAAATAATCATTTCATAACTGTTTTTTATTCTATTGTCGACACCGAATAAAACTCTTCTGGTGTAAATATGAATAAACATTTCTGACCGTCTCTAATGGTTATAAAAAATTACAATTTGTAATTGATATAGAGTGAGAGAGACACAAAGAAACAGCGAGAGATAGAGAAAAAACAGATGATTAGAGGGAGGCATCTAGTTTCTTTTCATAATAACTTCGCTTTGATTTAGTCATGGAACATCTAGGGATGAGATGAAGTAGTCTAAAGAAACGAGGCATCCATATTGAATGATTTATTTTGTTTTAAATGGTGTCAAGCAGGGAGATATCATTGCGTAGACATTTCTACAACACCCGACAGTAAATTAAGGGATCAGCGCATTCAGAATGTTTACTTAGGATTTTGTATTTAGCAGTAAATAAACTAGTAACATATAAAAAATGAAACATCTTTCTTTAATAGATGGACATTTTGTCTTGATAGAAACTTGTTTAGCGTATTGAAATATAGTGGTATAATTTACGCCAAGTCATTTAGATGAAAATATTATGGAATAACTCTGAATACATATTTATTCGTACGATTTTATACAAAATTTGGCACAAGGCCAAAAAGGTGGTTGGGGAAAAGGACGGTCTTCTTCTGTCTTAATTTCGAAACTTAGCTAGTCACAAACACTGACCCAAATATACCAACAATAGTCCTATCACCAAAACAACACATTCTCTCCTACCTTTCTTACTACATCCACCGTAATACCTCATGTCTCTATGAAATTCTAACTAGTCCCCATATGTACATTTCAAAGATTGTGGGGAAGGTGAATAAAAACAACAATTTAAAAAAACCCACTGATTATTTACAATATGAATTAATACTATTTACATGAAACCAAAACAAAATAAGATTAGTAATACCCCCAGTCCCGAAATGTGGCAGAAACATCAGTTAACTGGACGAAAAAAATTGCGGGATTTTAATAATATAAAAACAATCATCCATCCAAAAGCACTCACACAAACACGCACTGATTTGGTCACAAAAACAAATCCGAAAATACACACGCGAAACGAAAGACATCCCGCAACTACCAGAGAACTGACCTCACTGACCACCTAAAGAGGGAGGGGATGGGGAAATAAGCAAAAGATAAATAACTCTGAATAACCCACTGGTAAGGAAAACAATTATATTTATAAATCAAATACCAGATGAAGCTTAGATACGAGATTCGGTCGACAGTTAAAAGTGAGTTTATTCAGATGTCAAAATGGGGTTTAACTTTGAAAAGAAATCTAATGACAAAAAAGAAATCTAATGACAAAAAAGAAACTATCAATTGAAACAATGGACAGGATCGTAAATATCATTCAAGAATGCTATTCGAGGGAATAAAACAACAATTTAAAATCTTTCGAGGTAATGCTTTCTCCATCACTGCGGCTGGCAGACGATAGAAGAAAAAAAGAAAAAAAATGTTTATAATTACTTTGTTCTGGAATTGTCATCAATGGTCAACTGAACTTGCTTTGTTTCAAAAGATTATTGTCGTAGCTGCTATATGACGTACACTATGATATAAAAGTTCTCGCGTTTCAATAAAAGATTATTTTAAGGATATTTATTTTTTTTTAATTATTTTATATTATTTAACCACTTATATGACGTCACCTTAAGTTACTTGAAACTTGTTCCATCGAACGTAAAAATGTCGAAATTAAAAAAAATTTTCGTAACTTCAAAAAACACATGGCGGCTATCCATAATGGATTGTGACGAAATATGTTCGTTGTTCCCAATCAACCGTGTCTACAATTAGAAAACTGAAATAATTGTGCCTTGAAAATAAAAATATACAACAAAACAAATGAAAAATATATAAGTCGAAATAAAAGTCAACATTTGTGTCATAAATGTAAGAAGTCGTTTGAGTCAAATAGGGAAGCAAATGAAAACCGGAAATGAAGCATATAAAGATGAATCTTTGAAGAAAATAATTTTCGCAAACATTCATGATATTGGGTTACATGACATTTAAGGGAACAGAGGAAATGGTGTACATGTGTACATTTTCTATTCCCTCGATAGAGACTTGGTTTGGTAAGACCATCTTTCCTGGGCATAACGCATCTTGTCATACAGCAAAAGGGTTTAAATCTTTTCTCAGGGAAAGCCATATAAAACCGGCGACACAGCCAGAACGGTCCGGATTTAAATCTATTGACAACGTTTTGGTGGAATATTTTCAAAATGTTCCATGAGAACGCTATATCCAACAAAAATCGATTAACGGACATTCGCAAAAGTTGGAAATACATTGCTTTGAAATATTGAATTGCATGTCTGAGAGAATTAAGTCTGTCATGAGAGCTCGAAGAGGGGCAACTAAGTATTGATTCTAATGTTTCAAAAATAAATAAAATGTTTTTCTTTAACATTGGGTGACTTCATATTTTTTCTACATAGCTGGGAAAAATTTATATCGTTAATTTCAACTAGCGGAACTGACTAATAGAATGTTGAATAAACAATAAGCTTCTTCTGCATATATATATGTATAAAAATAATGCATTGAAGATGAAGTAATTAAAATCTCTACATTTAAAATGTCTACATTTAAAATCCTAACCCTAACTCTAAAATCTCTACAGATACTTAGGCAGCAAATAGTAAAATGACGTATATTTGTACAGGTATATTTATAAATACATAAAGTTTAGATATTAAATCTATAATTTTTTAACATACAATACTCATAGGCTGGAAAAATAAACAACACAGAGAGATACTTGGGAGTGTCCACCATAGGTGCCAAGATTGCCAATGCAAATCAGTCTGTGGTATTCCCCCTCTCAACATAGAGCCTCAAATATGAATACACAAACAACAGATATATATATGTACAAAACAATATAATACATGCCACATGTACCATTCTAGAGTCTATTCTGGATAGAAATGTTACGCAGAATCATTACTATTGAGCCGAATTTTAAACTCTGGAGGCATTCTTGATGGTGTCAAAGAGTTTAGAAATTTAATTGGGTAGCGATCAACCTCGGCAGGATCATCTGTCAAACCTTTATCTGTACCATAATAGTTGCAGCAGTCACCTGGATGTTGTCTCAAAACTTCTTCATTTAACAGAAGGCAGTTTGAGTTCTTTGGCGAAAGAATTCCTCTGATCCTTCTCTCTTCCTCAGATTTATTGTTGAAGATATCATCGACCAGAGAACCGTCAACGAATGAAATGTGAGACACTTCTATGTCATCAACATCAAGATTACGGACTTGTGAAGCTGCTGATGCTCCATTGCCAAGATGCAAGAGCCATGATGCAAATTCCCTTTGATCTGCTGTTGTCCTGATGTTTTGGCATAATCTGTATCGGATGAAAATCAGCCACAGAGGAGAATTTTCAATACAGATTTCAATGATTGCCTCACGACTTCCTCTTGGCAATATGGGTAGGACTTAAAGTCTACCTCACCCACCCAACAGCAGCAATACCAGTGATATCCCGCAAGGCTTTATCAATAGCATGAAGAGCAAATGAAGGGATCATAGAAGCCTCGTCCAAGATGATCAAATCCAGGTTTCGTAAATAATTTGTATGGTCTGAAGTTGCTGGTACATTAAAAACGTTGGCCTCAGTGAGAGGAACAGACAATTTGAACAAACTATGGATAGACTTTCAACCTGATATTAGTGTAGAAGCAAAGCGTGTCCAAACACCGGTGCACACGTTACAGTTCTTCCTAGGAAGATGTGAAATTATGGTATTAAATATATAAGTTTTACCACAACCGCCAGTTGCATCTACATCACCTCTCCTATTCATATCTACAAATTTAAGCACAGCAACGATGAGGATAAAGGTCCGAATAATGTAAATAATGCAAGTAATCATAATACCTCATCTCAGAGATATAGACAGCCATTATATCACTAGAAACTAGTCACTGGATCTAATCAACGTCTTTATCCACTGGGACATGTGTCCTTGTGAATATGGCAATGAAGATGAGGATAACAATCCGAATAATGTAAATAATGTAAATAATCATAATACCTCATCTCAGAGATATAGACGACCATTATATCACTAGAAGATAGTCACTAGATCTAACCAACGTCTTTATCCACTGGGCCATGTGTCCTTGTGAATATAGCAATGAAGATGAGGATAACAGTCCGAATAATGTAAATAATGCAAGTAATCATAATAACTCATCTCCGAGATATAGAAACTTTTCTATATTTGTGACCATTTTTCCCAATTTGCCTGTCCAGCAATTTTTGTCTCCCTTCATCCCAACCCCAAATTCCATCTACATCTACCCCATAACTAATTTCTCCAGATTTCTCCTGTACAATTTGAAATTAACTTTGTAGAAATAGTTTCAGATGATGCAGGAAATTGGAATCTCACAATATCAATGTACAATTTATCCAACCTGCTGGACTATGGTCCCCCCCACACACACACACTAATCCCTTCATCATGGGATTTGCGCATAGATTAGGAGACGCAAAACTCCTCAAGATTTTTTCCGGCAGTTTCCATCTGATTCGGAATAATTCCGTTTCATCCATTGTCCTGTAAGAATGATGCTTTTGGCATGCCACTGTTTCATTTCCATGTCACAAATCGGGTCTGTTAGATTCTGCCATTAACTACTGCCAATTTCATGCTGCTAATGTCTTCACCGTAACCATGACAACGGTGACTTGAAACCAATCATTTCTGTTGGCGCCATCTTTACAGAAAAGCGAACAAAAGGAGAGTTTGGGGATTAGTAGAGATTGCATAAATATTTCTACAGCTTTCACGGATTTGACTTTTTTTAAAAATATTTTTTTAATATTGTGGCATAAAAATTCACTATGTATGAAGTAAGTTATTCTGTCTCTAATTTGAATCAAGCAAATGTATTTTCCAGGCGCACATTACATGATTTAGTGCAAAAGTTTAAATTACCAGACCAATAGCTTTTTTATATTAATGTGTTAAAAATGGTGATACTCCATTAAGGAGATAACGACCGTTTTATATATATATATATATATATATATATATATATATATATATATATATATATATATATATATATATATATATTCCTCACCGATAGCACGACTCGAAAAGAATAATTATATATATATATATATATATATATATATATATATATATAAAAGTGGACATGGAAGTCAGCACTTAGAGGCGACAGTCTGTTTCATGCTAGTGCAATCGTCAGGCGGCTAGTGCTGCTATTTTTCTCGGCTATTTATATAAGGGTCAGTGGTGCATTATGGGTAGTCTATTTTGGCGGTTACTTTTACCGGAAGTCGCTTATTTGTTTATTTATTTATTTCAAATTATTTTGCTTGTTTTTTGTTTGTTTTTTATTTTTATTTTTATTTTTTATCTTATATATTTATTTATTTATTCTTTTATTTTGATCGGTGTTTTTGGTTAACGTAGTAAAAATTTGTTTATATAGCTTATTGTTGGTAGTCTATAATGGCCTTCATTTACCGGAAGTCGCTTGTTCGCTTATTTATTTGGGTCAAATTGTTTTGCTTGTTTTTATTTATTTTCATTTTTATTTTTTATCTTATATATTTGTTTATTTGTCATTGATTAAATCTGTTTGTTGAATTTTGGGGTGTGATGTTGTGGTTTTTTTCTGACTATTATTTAGGTGGGAACAGTTTTTAATTTATCTATTTAGGTTGGTTATCTTTATTTGCTTTTTTTGTTTTGTTTTTTTTAAACGGATAGTTTATCGTAATCGGTTGTTTGTTTATTTATATATTTGGATGTATTTAGATCGATATATTATACTTGTTGTTATTTATTTGTTACACTATATATTTTTGGCTTTCGGTTTTTAAGTAACGTAGTATATTATCTTTTATTAATGTTTTTTTTTATTATTATTTTTATTTGTATAACAGTTATAACTTTCGTCCGATCTTTTGTTTTGATTTTATTTCGCATATTCTAACAGGTGTGGTTTTGTGATTTGTTTGGAGTAATTTATTTTGCTTATTTTATTGTTGTTTGTTTATATATTTATTTATTTTTCTATTTTAAGTTACGTAGTAAAAATTTGTTTTCATGTCTACATTTTGAGATTAGCTCGGATCTTTTATTTAATAATTTATTTTGATCTGGGAAGGTAATGATAGCTATTTTTTCCTCCAAGCAAAGTTTGCAAGTTTTTGATAGGTTGTTGTAGGCTGATGATTTTTTCCTTATTTTCCAAGATATTTTTGGTGTGGTGTGTGTTTTGTTTTTTATTTCCCAGATATACTTAGAAAGCATTGTGCTGTTCGCATATTTACTATTCGTGAAAGACATTTTGTGTACATAATTTCTTTGTTTCCATGCTCCTTCGGTTACTCCTATATATACTTTTTCTTCATTATCTGCTGATTTTGTCGTGGCTTGGTAGATTACGTTGTTTTGTAAACAATTACCGTTTAAGGGACATTCGTTTTTTATTCTGCAATTGCACGTGGGTTTAATTTGTTCGTGTGGTTTGTTAATAATTTTTCTGTTGTGCTTTTTTATTTGTGCCATGTTCTCGGTGCAACTGTAGCTGATTTTTACTGTGTTTTTGTTGAATATTTTGTGTAGGGTGCTTGATTCCGGGAAGTGTTTGTGTAAAAGCTTGAAGAATATTTTTCCTATGTTTGTTTTTACGTTTTTGCTGTACGGTGGGTTGAACCATATGATATTTCTTTTTCTGTTGGTCTTTTTTGTGTTCTGTGGTGAGTATGTGAGTGTTGCTGGGAATCCGCTATCTTTTAGGGCTGTTTC
The DNA here is from genome assembly GCA_964036315.1 of Acanthosepion esculentum. Taxonomy (NCBI): domain Eukaryota; kingdom Metazoa; phylum Mollusca; class Cephalopoda; order Sepiida; family Sepiidae; genus Acanthosepion; species Acanthosepion esculentum. Next base: position 1,931,559 of record OZ038483.1, on the reverse strand, counting down.
GTAGTCTTTCTTGGCTTTGTTAAATATAGATTCATCGGAAGAATTGTCGGAAAGCCTGCTGTTAATCGATTTAGGTATCTGTTTGATTATAGAAGGCGGGTGGTTGGAGTATATATGTATGTACTGTGGTTTATCATTCGGTTTTCTGTATGGTTTGTGTGTGCCTTTTCTTAGGTTGAAGGTGACATCTAGAAAATCTACTTCGTTTAGGTTAGTTTTTATATCTATCTCGAATCCGTTATTTTTGAAAATTTTAATTATTGCTTTTCTAGTTTTATCTGTGTTTTGTTTGTTGCAGTTTCTTAGGATTATGAGACCGTCATCTCTGTAGAGCTCTGTGTCATTTCTATCTATTATTTTGCTTAGTTCGTGTAGTAAGTAAATACCTACGCATGTCTCTGCACTGTCAAAACTTCCCATTGTAGTGTCAAATATCCCATCTTTCTTTATCAATGCTTCTTCATGGTGAAATAATAATGATGAGGACAATAGTCCGAATAATGTAAATAATTGTCTTCATCTTCATCTCCAGAATAAAGCTAGCTCCAAGCGAATCTAACCTGCCAATCACCTTTGAGAAAACCCAGTTTCCTCTCTGTCATATACCATGACTATTAACAAGTCACAGGGGCAGGCATTTGAGAAGGTGGGATTGTTCTTATCAATATATATATATATGAGCGCGCGCGTGCGTGTGTGTGTGTGTATGTGTGTGTTTTGAACAATAAATATATTGAAAATTTTAAAAATTAAAATTTTTAGACACACTGGGTTGTATATTAATATTTTATTTTGTTTTATTATTTCAATTAGATTCCTCGACGAGTTTCGGAATGCATGGCCATCATCAGGAGAAAAATTGTCTTCTTATTTGTAGCAGTGAACTAAAGGAATGAATCACTTGCTGAAGAAAATGAACTTTATCTGTAGTTATCATTTGTTATTTTTTAACGTTAATTTTGGTCAGTCCTTGAGTTGGTCAAACGGCCTCTTTTAAGTTGTTTCTTAAGATAGAGGCTGGATAGATACATGCTACTTTGAATTCCCTTGGTTATTTTGACAGTTTTATTGGTTCTTGGGAAGGGGATGTGTTTGTGTTAAGCGTATGTTATCATTTAGTTCTTCGGGAGTGTGTAAGGCCGATTGTTCGATAAAGATCTGAAACGTTGTATCTTAGAAATGATTAAAGATATCTTACAGGAATTCCTTGAGGTTTTATAACACTCTTGGGCTCTACTTTGAATGAAAAGGATGTATAATTACTCCCTAAGTTTAAGAGAAATATCGTGATGAATTCGATCATAAACGAAAATAAAATGTTCATCATTAATTAATTATAGCTAAGGATCAGATATATATATATATATTTTCCAACTTATTCAAGATTATCTTTTCCCTCTCTAACCTATTAACTTTCTGTCCAGGAGTAAAAAGTTGCCTCACACTTTGTACGTACGATTTCATTTTCAAATATTTTTTTCACTGCTCTTTGGACTGTCATGGGTAAAAGTCCTCTCATATGTCAAACGTTTTATGGATTCAGCTGGATATTTTCTAATTGATCTCTTTAGCTCTAAGCTCTAAGTTGAAATGATGATCCCTATTCCTATTATGACCTCCTGATCCAGTTTTACTTACTACTGTTCTCTCTTTTTTATTCACCGTTTTCTTGATGATTCTCGAATGGACCTTGAAGATGGAAACTAGAGTATGAATGATGCTATTATTGAAGGCTTGAATGATCATTTTCCTCTCACCATTGCTCACTTGGGAAGACAGTGGGTCTGAGACAAAACAATTTTTACCCGCTCTCGTTTTAGGTGAATAGCTCAAAGGGTTTTTCAGTTATTCTTACGACAAATGGCATCAAGATGGCTAAACGTCTCATCTGAAAGCGTATAAAAAAGAAACTCAACTTACTGGTTTTTTTTTTTTTAGATATTAATCATTTTATGGGATATATGATTATGCAGTAACACGATTTTGACAATTTTGCTGTTACCCTCGGTACATATATATGCTACTCTCCCTGAAAAGAACACAATAATGTAAAACAGACATTAATTAACAATAGCTTCCCTAACCCCCTTATAGACCAACAAATTAGACTATTTCTTCCCAAAGTAAATAAGAACGATAGTGAACATAGTAAAAAATAACATCAATATTTTCTACAAAAACCAAATCCACATTAACTACAAACAAGACGAATCTTCACTAAGACATATTCTAAAGAAATATACGACCCCAATTGACGCGAATAAAACAAATCAAATTAATTATCTACTATAAAAATTTTAAGGCAGCTAACCTTATCCTCAAAAATAACAACACACCACCTAAGTCAAAATTACAAAGAACGAACATTATTTATGAGTTGAAATATCTGTTAAGGAACTGTGTTCCTGATCAATCCGACCTTATAAATAATTACATCGGTCACACAACTACATGCCTATCCAGACGCTTTACGTTACACCTATCTGACCAGAGTTCTATTAGAACCCATTTAAACACAACAGAAACTTACCAGACTCCATCTGAAACATACTAGTAGAAAATACAATCATAATTATCTCATCACCCTTTAAAAATGATTATAATTAATGGAAGCCTTAACAATAAATAAGAAAAAGTCAACTCTTAACAATATTATCTACGAACTACGAACAAGGCCACAATGTGCTAACCGTGTTCGTAAAATAAAACATCCCCATAAAACACTAAAAACATACACATAATGCACAAACACAAACTGAAAAAATAACATCATCCTTGATAAAAAGTAAAAAAAAAAAAGCGGTCGGAACTATCGAACATTTGAACAGTTTTTTACACACTCTGACGTCGACAGTAAAACAACATTAAAACAGTAAACTTGCATATTCAGATTTTGTTTTGTCTTTTCCATATTTTTCATCATATATATATATATATATATATATATATATATATATATATATATATATATATATATATATATATCAACCAGACTTTAATTATGGGTAAAATCGGCTCCTATATTTCTTTGCTTTACGATACATGTACTCATGAATTTTATTTTATGTCTTTCTAGCCAGTTTGTAATTCCCTTGTATTCGTCCCAGTGGTTGCGAGAGAGCAAAATAAATTGGGAGATTGAGAAAGAAAAAGCGAAGTCGGATAGAAAAAGAGAAAGAAATATCGACAGAGACTGAAGCTAATGACCATTTTAAAGGGGAATAACCAGGTAATGACTATCTGCCTTCTCACCAACTCCAATGTGATACAGACGTTCAGATTATATTTTGTCCGTGTTTGAAATCTTTTTAAAAAAAAAATTCAGAATCATACGCGAAGGTAAATCGGGTGCATGTGAGTAAGTATTGTAAATAAATATTTTAAATCATCATCCAACTAAAACAGATAAAAACCTGTAAGAAATCTCATGTTTTGCTTATTTCTGTTTTTCCCTGTAATTTATTTCTTCGTTCATTCACCTGACCTTCCATACAATAAAAGATCCGAAGTTGTTCATCATTGATATTGCAAAACCCTTTCTTTAAACGAAAACAAAAATCAAGCCTCTTATTTTTTTTAAAAAACAGAGGGAATGTTGGGTGTTATTTAATCTTCTGATAACTTGGCATTATAATTAATCTTCATACGGCCAGAACATATGGAACATGCTAGACAATGGGAATATGTTGTCTGATCTGTTTCCTGTGTTTTCCATTAAACAAATAGCAAAAAAGAACGCGTTTGTTTTTACCTTTACAGAGTCAATAATGCCATTTTATGCCATTTTTATATGGGGAAACAGATTATTATTATTATTATTGTTACAGTAGCTATGTTACGCCCTGCCTAATAAGTCATAGATTATAAAAATCCTCCAAATCATTCGGCATCTTATATAACGATGGTTATCAATAATAGAATAACGCGTAAATATTCCTATTTTGTAAACTTTTCCACCGGGACGAAATATATACAGTCATAAAGGATTAAATTAGGATGCAAAATTACAATAATATTGAAATATATGAAAACAATTTATATATATATATATATATATATATATATATATATATATATATATATATATATGCCTCTCCCTCTTTCGTTATTGCTTTCCTTTATTCGGTGAATGAGAGGTCAACACCACAACTATCGTATCTCCTAGAGGCATATACCGCCCTCCACCCCTTCCTACTCTATGTAAATATCTTAAAACACAACTTTCGCTAATCTTTTTTGTCATTCCGTTTTTCGGTTGATTCCTGGAAGAATTTTTTTAATCCACTCATTGTTTTGAAACCGCAAGATCTGACGAAGCGAAACCAAATTTTAGCGGTCTCGCGAAATATAAAATATTACACTGGCTTTCTGAAGTCCCCGATTTGTTAATTAATTTAATATATATATATATATATATATATATATATATATATATAGAGAGAGAGAGAGAGAGAGAGAGAGAGAGAGAGAGAGAGAGTTGAATCTTCAATTTTTAAATTTGGATTTTTAATGTAACTATAACAAGATATATTTCGATTTCATTTTTGCCTTGAAAAAGTCGGAAGACGAAACGCGTCGGCAAAATATAAGATTTTTCCAATTGTCATTTTATACCAATCTGTCTTGTACACAGAATTGATCTGGGAATTTAACTGTATTGTCGACATGGGAAAAAAACTCATACTATAAAGGTAATTTACATTAACCAGAAAAAAGCCTTGGACAAAAGCGTCCATCTTTTTAAATTTGGATTTTTAATGTAACTATAACAACAGAGATATTTCGATTTCATTTTTGCCTTGAAAATTCGGAAGACGAAACGGGTCGGCAAAATCTAAAATTTTTCCAATTGTCATTTTATACCATATATATATATATATATATATGTGTGTGTGTGTGTATGTATGTATGTGTGTGTGTGTGTTTGAGAAACATGATTTTATAATATAAAAGTTATTTGCAATGAAAATTCAATGAACATATATGTTTTTATGTTTGCATTTATGTATATCTATCTATATATATAAATATAGATGTACATACGTATTTATATATGTATATTACAAAAAATTCTTTTAGTTATACTTGCATGTTGTATATGAATTTATAAGAAGCCAAATTAATAATTGGCATACTTAAGCTACATGCAAATAAAAACACTGGTAAAACATAAAAGTAACTAGAAGACAACTTTTAAGGAAACATAATCTTGTGAAATGTGTGGCCATTTGGTAAAGTACTAAATTGAAAGCCATTTCTCAACTGCAATTGTTAATGATGAATTTAGAGCTACATTGGTTGGGTAAGGTGTTGGCTTTTTCATATAAATAATCAACAAGTATTTAGACGTCAACGGGAGAAGGTGGAACACTGGTTTTGGATAATATTGCAGGCATTAAAATTATACATTCTACATTGATTAAAGAAATGAAAATTGAAAAAAATACTCTTCATTTATCTACGTCTTGAATAAATTTGCTTTCATTTCAATTTTTGCGCAAATTATATCTTTTCTATGGAAAGCTATTAAAACATAAACTGCACAAAGAATTTGAGACAATCTAGACATATAGATAAACAGATAGGAAAGCCTTTATAAATGTAACTTTTTTTTCTACGACCACATCACTCCTTACATCTGGCCACCTAACTCTGCAACCGCCTTGATCATTATGTGCCGTGCGCAGTTCAGCGAGAGACCAACAAAACGCTTTCGAACACCAAAGATGAACTGAAGGCAAGGATTATGCCAGCATTTACCAACTTAAGCAAGGAAACCGTCCAGAAGAGTGGCAGGAGTTTCGGAAGTTGTTTGGGAGCAGTGGTTGAAGCCAATGGCAGTTTTATTGAATTTTACTCTTTGGTATTTCAAAATATTTTTGTATAATTTTGGTAAATATATTTGTTAAAATGAGATGTCAGTATTCTTTTGATTTTTGCTTCATTTAGGCGACAGTTTATCCATCGCACCCTGTATAAGGAGTATATCTGAAAAATCTTTCTTTACTATCACATACACACACACACACACATCCACACACACACACACACACACACACACACACATATATATATATATATATATATATATATATATATATATATATATATGCACATTTAATTAAAATTAGATTAATTATTTATTATAAAAAATTTAAAACTTTTAACCTTATAGTTAAGAATAACAATTCACCTCCTAGAACAAAATTAAATAGACCAAATATTATTTACGAATTCAAATGCCCATTAAGGAATTGTATTTCTCAAGAATCAACTTTCGTAAATAATTATATAAGCCACATTACAAATTGTTTAACATGCAGACTTACTCTACACCTTTCTGACCATAGCTCAATTAGATCTCATTTACATATTCATGGAGACCTACCGGACACTATTCAGAACATACTTGTCGACAACACTAATATAATAGCATTATCCACATGCAAAAAAAAGGCTAAAAATAATGGAAGCCTTATTAATAAAAACAAACAAACCAACACTTAATAATATTAACTTTGAACATGGACATAATATCTTGACCGTGTTTTGAAATAAAAAAATGAAACATTTTATAAAATATACATATAACAAACTATTTCTAATTCTAACAGTTGAAATATAATCCTTGAAAATGGCTAAATGTATAGCCGAAAGCGCTCGGATAAAAAGAACATTCGGACAGTTTTTATATAATTTATCATCTGAAAAGAAAAACATTATTAGATCGCACGAGAAATTATATAAAAAACTAAATAAAAGCACCTTGTCGGTCGTTTTTAATGAAATGTGCATGAAAGAAGGATTGCTGCCTAAATACACAAATATATATATATATATATATATATATATATATATATATATATATATATATATATATGATAGGAAAATGAGCAAGTAGGAAAAAGATCTTAATCTAAAATTAAAATATTTCACTTTATTAAATCTTCGTCAGAGATCAAGATAGAAATAATAAAAAATGATTAAAATCAAAGAGACGGAAATTAATTGTATGCTGTGTTAGGTTATTTCATTGCTTAGATACGTGTTACGTGTATTGAAGTAACAGATAATATTTAAATATATGTGGCAAACATTCTCGACGCTAAAGTATGTAAAAGTAAGATGAAGTCGGATGTTTTGATTGTATACGTGTCACGTGTAAGAAAATATTCTGGATGTTAAATTATGTAACGGTTAGTGAGACGCTGCAGGATATTTTGAACAATCTTTCATTAAACTATATCTATTGATTTTTATGTATTCGGAAGAGATAAGTTAGATTCATGAATAATGCATCTGCAAAAAACTGGTGATGTAATGTAGTTTTTTTAAACGTGTGTTAATAGTTGGTAATGAAGCTATAAATATATTTTCATAATATTTTCTCTTTAACTTTTAAATCACAGGGTATGTGGTTTGTCATTTCCTTTCAGAGAACAATAACGTTTCTTCTCTCAAAGGAAATGATATGTGTCTAATGTTTAACATTGTAGCAAATTTACATTTCTATCGAATATTATGTTTAGAGGTTTTCTACGATTCTACGATTCTCTTACTTATGACTGATTCTTAACTTCCGTTTCTCCCACTTGCTTTACGCAGGCCATTCTGATTGGCGGATCTGAATATAAACAAATCCTGCTGCTATCTTTTCCCCTCTTCTTTCTTACCCTTTTTACTTATTCTTCCTTTTCTCGAAATATGAGAGTATATCTTGTGTCGTTCTTCTTACTCTTTTTCTTTTCTTCTTTGTCTCGGGAAAAGAGGTTGTATGTTGCTTTTAAATTTCAATAAATTATCTGCTAACCAGTTATTTACTGACGCCTGATGAAATATGTTAAAAACATCGAAACATGATTGCATTTGTGTAGCGTTTTACATGTTTTTTTGATGTAATATCCTAAAATAAAGTTTATTTATATATATATATATACATACATACATATATATATATATATTGTCATCCACAGACAGACTGTTTCGCAGCTCATCAGTGTGGCTAGACGTCCGGTTGCCTCTAGCTAGGATCGAAACCCGACTGAATTTGCGCCAGTCGGAACTTCTACCACTAAGCCGTCGGCGCACGGCAGGGATGAAGGTGAATTTTAGCGTGTTTATTTTTAGATTTAGATAAACACACAGTGACTGACAGTGACTCAATTCTGCCGAAGAGTCGTGCAATATTAGCTTAAATAGTATATCAAGTATGTGGTGCAGTTCAATTTATATTACATGAATCATTCATACAAAAATTAGATAGTGATGTTAATGATATAAATGGCGAGAATACATCTTCGCAAACAAATTTATTAAAATACATTAACCCCGAACCTGTAGATGAATGTTATGATCCCTGTTTTTAATAAATTCCATTTTCATAAGGTCTTTTTTACAAGCTTTCGTCTATTCATACAGACATCATCAGGTATGGAAATAGATTTGTTTGTTACATCCAGGCAATAACAGGACAACGAAAGAATAGGTGTAATCCGAAATATGTTTTTTTTAGAAATATGTTATAACTGTAAGAAATTTTGGAGCGTGCGGTCGCAACGCTGAGGTTGAATTTTTTTAAATTTAAGATTGTGCGTTTTTGTACTAATATGGTATGAACAGACGAAAGCTTGTAAAAAAGACCTTATGTTAATGGAATTTATTAAAAACAAGGATCATAACATTCATCTACAGGTTCGGGGTTAATGTATTTTAATAAATTTGTTTGCGAAGTTGTATTCTCGCCATTTATATCATTAACTTCACTATCTGCTTTTTGTATGAATAATTCATGTAATATATATATATATATATATATATATATATATATATATATATATATATATATATATTATTTTTATGCTAATTATCAGACTGAAAGTTTTAGATGCATGAAAGAATTTGGTAACGATAAAAATGCGGAACACTATCTGTAATCAACTCCCGCTGTTGATCCTAGTTTTTATTTTGAGGGAGAAGTTTTGAAAACCTTTTTCCTCTGTCACTTAGCTTGGCTCCATTGTATCTAAAGATAGTAAAATGGACAAAGTAATTGAATGCAGGATTGCAAAGACTAGTTCCGCCTTCGGTAATGCTTACCGCATTGAATAATTTGGAACACTCGTGATGTTTCGTTAAACTGCAGTGTACAAGTCATTAGTACTGGCATTCCTACTCTATGGCGCAGACCTTTGGACTCTGTAACGACGACACATCAATTAACACAATGTTTTCCACCTGCGTTGCCTCCGTAAAATCTGCAACAAAAAACTGAGTGATCGCATTAGAAACAGTAAACTTCTGACTAAATGCAGCCTGACAGGTATTGAAGCCATCCTCATGAAAATTCAACTCAGGTTGGCAGGAAACCTTTCTCGTATGAACGAAAGCAGACTTCCAATACAACTTCTCTTTGGCCAGCTTCTAACAAGGAGGTCAGTTGAAAGGCCACTCTTCCATTTCAAAGACAATTTCTTCCTTGTGTCAGAGCTAAGGTGCTGGCGCCTGTCCCGTTTCTCATCTGTACAAAGGTTTGAGCGAAGCCGACCTGAACATCAGACTGTCCCTCTCAATGACAGCCTTACCTGCTACTGTGCCTCTGTCGCACGCAGTAAAATAGGCCTTGCTGTCCACTCGTGGAAACATGTGACAAATGATCCTTAACCGCTCAAGAAAAATGGCTCGACTACATATTCCATCTGTCTAAAAATGTACAGAACATCTGCAGGCCCCAGAAGACACATGCGTGCCCATAGAAATTGAGCACTTGTTTATTTTATTAAACCCATCATTTGTCGTCTGCAACGAGAGAGTCCGCCATTTATTATTATTATTATTATTAATAATAATAATAATAATAATTAATTAATTTGTACAGGTATATGAGCAGACATTCCTGATTTTTTAAGTGAAATTAATGTCTACCAGCTTAGAGACTGAGACGCCCTACAAATGCTACAAATAGGATAGATAGATAGATAGATAGATAGATAGATAGATAGATAGATAGATAGATAGATAGATATTCTGTCCCTCGTAATAAAGATATTAAAAATGCTGTAGAATTTGACAGACTAACCATTCGAACGGAAAATAATTCTATCATTTAACAATGCGTGATAATAAAATCCGATGAGTTAAAAAGCAAAAGCAGAGACCAAATATATTTAAATACGAGATACACATTCCCTCGACATATAAATGTAGAATTGTTAGGTTCACTTCTTATTTTTTTCGATTTGCTGTGGCGCAATTTGTTCAGTTCTGCCTTTTGACAGAAAGGATGGATGCTTAGAAAGGTCAGTGAAATATTGGAGTCTTTGAGGATTGCAGTAATGAAAGCCAGAACCAATTGGCAGTTTGGCAAGAGTTCTAACAGCTTTTTCGTGTCATTTCTTCGCTGCTTTGTTCAAATCATAATGGAAGTTATCTACTTCAAATGACATGGACAGAAGACACGCAAAGTAATGGAAAGGCGTGTATGCAATCTTATAAGATAGATAGATAGATAGATAGATAGATAGATAGATAGATAGATAGATAGATAGATAGATAGATATGAACAAAATGTGAGATAGATAGATAGATAGATAGATAGATAGATAGATAGATAGAGATGAACAAAATGTCAGATAGATAGATAGAATGATAGATAGCTAGATAGATAGATATGAACAAAATGTGAGATAGATAGATAGATATGAACAAAATGTCAGATAGATAGATAGATATGAACAAAATTTGAGATAGATAGATATATAGATAGATAGATAGATAGATAGATAGATAGATAGATAGATATGAACAAAATGTCAGATAGATAGATAGATAGATAGATAGATAGATAGATAGATAGATAGATAGATATGAACAAAATGTCAGATAGATAGATAGATAGATAGATAGATAGATAGATAGATAGATAGATAGATAGATAGATAGATAGATCTGCATATTAAGATACACTGACAAAAGAAATAGATGCTATCACCATGTAGACTTTGTGGATTTTATAAGTAAACATATTTGCTTACAACTGAAGAAGCTTAGAAGACTGATTTGCATGTTTCTATTCATTGCCAAATTCTCGCCTGTCATTAAAACAAACATAAAATCCTTGTTTTCATCAGAGCTCGAAACTTTGATTATCTCATTCGTTACAAAGCAAGAATATAATCTGATATGTCCGCTTATGTTATCGGATAATCCTAACAAAATAAATATAAATGAATAACATCAATTTCCAAAATATTTTCTATCGCTTTGAGTTTTTTTGCTTATGTTTTGTAGTCTTTACGATGCTGGACACTTGGTTTGTAAGGCGAAATATCCTTCCCACTTTTACAAGACGTAAGCACTGGATAAAGAACCGGACAAAAATATAAATGATTAATAATAAAATTAAAATATCGGTTAAATAGCGAAAAGAGAAGGAATTTAGTCAGGTGGTGACTGAAGACTAATCATAAAATTAAAATATCGGTTAAATAGCGAAAAGAGAAGGAATTTAGTCAGGTGGTGACTGAAGACTAATCATAAAATTAAAATATCGGTTAAATAGCGAAAAGAGAAGGAATTTGGTCAGGAGTGGACTGGAGACTAATCATAATAAAATTAAAATATCGGTTAAATAGCCGAAGGCGTAGGAATTTGGTCAGGTGGTATTGAAATAGTTAAGGATTTACCACCGGTATCAATGATCGATTTTCGAGCGCAGTTAAAAATGGCATTTGAATGTTCGTTTATTAGTGACGTCGTCTTTGAGCATTTAAAAGACTGATACAATACATGACACCTATGCTTATTTCCTGGAATTTACAATTTCGCTTGGCTAATCTAATCAATAAATATCAATAATACGACAAGTCGTATGGATCAAACTAAACTCGCTTTCGACCGGCGCAGCGCAGTATCGTTTTCTCATTAGCGACCAGACGCTGAATTTTCTCCAATGACGATCAAAATGGCTGCAAAATTCTATGCATTGGACGTCTATTGAGTCTCAAGCTCAATGCAAACAAACTGAAATGCGTCTGCATGATTCCTTGCTAAAGATAATGGTCAAATGATCAGCTCATTCTGACGCTCCAGAATCTGGCACGCTTTATCGTTACATAAATTAGACCCAAAGTGAAGAAATGTTGCCATATATGTCCCAAACTCACATTGCAGTCTTGATAGAATTCAAAATCGTGTTTACACCGTCATGTGGGTACATACTTCTTCTTCGCGACCACCGCCTCTTTCCTACATAGGCAATAGTACAACACTATCGCTATTTCCATGAGAAATTTTCAGACATTTACATCTAGAACATACCATGTTATCTCTAATTGTAAAGACGAATTTCAATTCGTACAGCTTAAAAAAAAATCTACTTTGTGAAATAGACCCCCGTCTTGATGATCCCCTCAATATCACATCCCAAGGTGTGTATCGGATGAAAAAATTCTAATTGAAATTTATAAAATGTCCTCGATATCTTGACTATCTCATTAGCTTCAAAACGAGAGCATAAACTAACTGAAATTTATAAATTGGTTCAAATGGTATACGGTTTATAGACGGATTTAAGGTTCTTCTAAAATAAAAAGAAAATTGTTTAAATATTTAAGGAAAGTTAGTTTTCTATTCTTTTTTAGAGAGAAGTTTATACATTTTCGTTCATCTCACTGTGATAGGACTTTTATTCACGTGTCTCTAAAAAGATATGAGTGAAAAATATAAAATGTTTCCATTTCACTCGTCATTAGCAAAAGACTTAATACTATTCGGTGTTCACCATTTTTCACTGACTTTTAGACTTCCTCCAATTTTACCAAACCAGTGCTTTAATCTCCGAGGCTTACAATAACAGATACTACTACAAAAAACAAAACGAGATAATCGCTGTACCTTTGACAGCGGAACGAGAACAATTCTTTCCGTAGTATCTGTGTCTATATTTCTGAGATGACGTATTGTAATTATTTACACTATTTACATTTCTTGGACTATTGTGCTCATCTTCGTTGCTATGTTCACGCCATTGTACTCTCTGGCATTCTTCAGGTAATTCGAATTTCGAACCGAACCCTTTATTTCGTCCGCCGGGGTTAGATTGTTGAAATTCCACGTGTCATTTCTATCCCGGATGTCAGCATCAGTCACCTTCCTTTTAACTCAACTGTCAAGTTTTTTTTTTGTTTTGTTTTTTAACTCATCTCTCAAGTTTTTTTCTCGGCTTTAGCCAAGTATTGACCTCACAACTCTTTGTCTCAAGCCACTGGATTGAACTAACGATTTTATCCACTGGGCTGTATGTCCTTGAGGACTGGGGACAAGATCAATCTGCCCCGATGGACGAAATGAAGGATCCAGTTCTAAATTCCAATCACCTAAAGAATGCCGTCGAGAATGACAACGAAGATTAGGACAACAGTTCAAACTATGTAAATTATCCTTTAGATTAAATAAGAGTTTAAGTTTGAAATTCCCTGAAGGTTACCCGGATCTCGACAGATACCTGAAGAAGATGGAGCACAATAGCTGAAATATTGTAATGACAGCAACAAGGATGAATATATAAGATGAAATACTGACAACCCTTCAACCCAGAAAATCACAAATGTTGCTAGATATTTGGTTGAAATGTCTTAATGTTTTTCCCCTGCAAAGTATCTTCTTGTTCCAAAGACCATAATCTTTTGACAGCCGACTCGGAAATTTGCTCTTTTGGCTATGAACCAAGACTTTTGAGATCCATTTTAACGCTATTCAACATGGCGGCCGAACCATGAACCTCATTAGCATTTCCTTAGTTTCACTGGACAGCTCAGGCTGTTGACCACTGGTCAATAGTTTACAAGAGTTAATGATAGGTACTTGGTTGATTGAATTGTGGGGAGAATTGGAAATTACTGACTAATGAGTGGTTTTGTATGCGTCTAAGTGAACAGGGAAATGGTCTTCAGTAGAAAAGATTACTTCGCTAAATTTAGTTTGGCGCGAGACCACAAATCAGTGAAAATACAATTCTATACAAAAGTAATTGTTTACAAGATGACCTTACTAACGCTATTACACACTATAAAGTTAGCTTAGTATTGTACAGATCTACAATTATTGTGCATATAGCAACAAGGTTGTTGTGGCATGAGGCTGGCTAATAGTAGCCGCTACTAAGGAAGCAGGTAGTGCTGTTCGCTACTCTACAGTAGGGAGAGAAAGCGACTTATGCTTTGTTAGAGATAAGATTTGTTGAATGGTCACGTGTCAGAACCGAAATTAAGTAGCTGGTAACTGAGGAATTGTGGAAAGAAAGAGAGTGAGAGATGGAAGTCAAAGAATTCATTTAGAAAAATAGGACAAAATGAATTAAGTGAGCGTGTTTTTTTCGGTGAAATAAACAAAGAAAGAACGGGACAGAATTTAAGAAACATCGAGTGTATATGTTGGTTTTGTGTATTTAGAAATGTTCGTTCAAATAGTTTCTTGATTGATTGATCTTTTTTAGCGTCATATCAACACCTCTATGGGTAATTTGATGTCGTAATCGAAATGTTTTGATCACAATTTTATGGCTTCAACTAAATATAAAATTAAATGTAACTCTATGAAGATAAAACGTATTTTTGGTTATTTTGTTATAAAAATGTATTGTTGGTAATTCTATAAAATAGTATTTTTGGTCATTTTACTTTAAAATTATATTTCTGATCCTTTTACTATAAAGAGGTATTGTTGGTCATTTTAGAATATAAAAATAATGCTGGTAATTTTACTATAAAAATGTATTTTTATGCTTTCATAATGTTTTGTTTTTGTTTGAGGTTTCACTATTTGCCCATAGCTGGGACCCTAACATGTTCTACCACCCCGGGTCAGGGTGGAACCGGGAACAACAGCAATTATCAGGTAGTTCCATTCTTCTCAAAATTTCCAATCCCCCGATCAGAGGTCTTGCTGCCAGATGTAATTTATCGTCATACCTAGGATTTACGAATGATTTGTGAAAGTGATTGTTATTGGTATAATCACTGTGCTCGGTCTTCGTCTAAAAATGTGTTCCTAAATCTTTTCTCGCGCGACGTTAAAATTGAAAGATCTGACTCCCACCAAATCCTACATAGCAAAGGAATGATTTTTCTTGTCGTTTCCGTAAACCTGAACTTGGCACCTTCGACCTTAATTTGTTGGCTACCATTACGTGGGCGCCTGCTGTGAACTACGTTCTGTCTGGAGAAAGATTGGTTGACGTTTCACAACAAAGGTTACTTTAGCTTGTCGTCAATGAGTCCAAACATTCGATGCAAGTGTTTAATTTGCTTTTGTAGCCACGACTAAAGTAATCGTGGTTTCGAGGTTACTTTGCTAACTATAATGCTACTGGGCTTTTGTAACTTTATGGATTTATTTCATCGTATTTGACTTCGCAGGCCTTAACATTGAAGTAAACTTGATTTTCATTTTGTGTCTTACAGCTGCAGTCTTGTGTAAAGTTTCCGAAATTATCGATGGAATGCGTATGTTTAGCTTGTCAAGAGAGAGTCACTAAGTGATATGAGGGAAGAAATGTAATATTTTTCGAAGAACAACAATAACATGCGCAAGAAACTGTAATAGAAATTGCTTCAAGGGAATCGTAAAATAGTCGACAATTTATTGGCAAATATCCTAGAAATCTTTGTTCTTCAATATATTTCCGTCTATATTTTGCCGAAATATTCCAAGTAGATGATTGTATAAGTCAATATCCCCGAATATAATATTCGTTGAATCATAAATCTATTTCTCAATAAATATTAGTGATGTACATTGTAAAGGTATCCGTTCGGCGTTAGGACACACTTCTTCTGTGTGCCGTATCCCTTCAGGAGATTAGCGAACATGGCTCTCCACAACGACTTGTCCTTGTAGCTGTTATTTTGGTTCTTTTTCTATCTCTCCTAAGCATTATTCCGCAGCTTCACTAGGAATGATATGCATTGTTTTCCTCTGTTCCTCTTGCCTTCAATCTATCCTGTAAGTATCGAAGTTTCCAAACCCCTTTTCCTCATTATGCACCCTAAAAATTTCAACTGTTTCTTTTCTATGCTAAATATGAGTGTCACCATTTCCTTTAAATATCGTCGTTGCTCACATGTTCGGTCCAATGGTATTCTAAGCATCCTTCTTTTCAACCATATTCATTTTGCTTTAAATCTTTTCTTCTCCCATGAAGATATTGTTCAGTATTCATTGGTTTCGGCATAACAGTTCAATAGCCTTTTCTTTGTTTCTAACGATTTCTGTTTCTTAATACTTTGCTTAGCTTCGGGGTTGCATTTTCCCTATCCCAAAGCGTCTTCGGATTTCAGTGTCGCTCTTTCTGTCTTCTGTTAAAACACTTCCTAGATATTTTAATAGTTGATCTTGTTTGATTTTGTCATCTCCATTTTGTAATTTTCATTTTGTCTGTTCCTTTTGCTAACAACCATATATGCCGTTTTCTTGCAATTGATCGTTAGTCCGTTCTTATCACCTTCCTTCATTGTCAGGAGTTCTCATAGTTTTCTATCTGTGTCTGCTATCAGCAATGTGGAATTTACATATCTTATTTTGTTAAGATTATGGCCGTGAATAATGCATCCTGGTAGGACTTCTGATTCCTTCATAATCGCCTAATTGCATACTTTGAATATGTTCGGTGAGGAGACATATCCTTGTCTTACACCGCTTTCTATGCGATTTGCTGCCAGTATAATAAATAGCATAAGTAAATTGTAATAAGATAATTTGTTTTAGATTGGATTCATACATTTTGAAATGGTCTTAAATATAAAAATAAGATATAAATCAATAAACAGTCAATTAATAATCTTTTTCTCAATGTACATGATCTTCTATTTGTACGTTTTCTATAAAACGATTTCAAGATGAAAAACTTTTTATCCTACATGACCCCTTCCATTTCCTCCGTTTTCAATAAAATGTTTTCCCAGACCTTTTTATCACAATTGATATTCCATTTGTAAACCCTGCTTTCCATGAAAAGTTTTCAAAAAGAAAAAAATTTATTCTATGTGATCTTCCTTTCGTATTTAATGCCTTCAATTTCTATAAAAGAGTAATTGCATTGGGGATAATATGGAGAAATATGGTACACTGTTTGTTTTATTATCCTATACAGTAATATTTCCTTTAAATATTAAGTTTTCAAAAATAAATTGTACGTGTTGACCGCCAGTATATGAATCTACAAACGCGTATGACCCTTAAAATATATTTACAAATGGTTTTCATGGTCTCTGTTAAATGCAAAATCAATCTCTAAACTGTAAATAAAATTCATCACATAAACATGCATAATTTTGTCATTTTATTGAAACTGTAGAAGCAAATACAACTGTCTGTCTATTTAATTTAACTTCCAACGGTGAGTTAATCTACTTATTTAATACGAATTTAATTATTTAATTCACGATTCTTGATTAAGCTACGGATATATTAATGTATCTATGTATGTAACTCTATTGAAAAACATGGGATTCGTTGTAATAAGAAAAGATTCCATCACAGCGAAAATAAAATGACATCCAAGACAAAAGTTGAAAGAGTAATTGCTTTCAATCAATAACTTACATATCTCATAGAACATTTCCAGGATGCACTCAACATACAGCTTAGCAACAAATGTTGTTTTCTCCAGAAAAGATCAGCAAAAGTTTAATCGATATTAATTCTAATGATAGACGAAATAATAAGATACTTTGTGGATCGAAATGTTTCGATACAAGACGACGCTGAGTGGAATCTATCATTTCTTAATAGTGTCCACCTAATAAAATATGACTCGGGAAATATATGACTATTTCTTTACGATAACTTTAATATTCCCATGTTTAAGCAAAAGATTGAGTTATTTAAATACTTCCTACGCCGTTTTAAATTGTCAAAACCACCAAGATAAAAATATCCTTCAATGTTTCAGTTTTCTCTTTGAGGCGATGGCGCCAACGCGATTTGAGGCGTTTGGCGAGTATCTTCAGTTGACAGGCTGCCTGGAACATAGTGCTACCATTATGGATAGTTTTATTTAAAACACATGAAATGGAAATACGTTCACTACATTAATATTATTTAAAAGTGAGGAACCTCTTCACGTTGTCTGCAAATTCCTGTCGCAGCGAATTGCTTCCAAGTCTCTCGTCTTTACAAATATGTTTATAAAAAGGAGGATTTGATACTTTCAGTCGTTATCTTTATCAATTCTGCCTCATAAGCAAGAAAATATTAATTATTACGATAAAATGTTAGTACATTTGCTATTTGGTTTGCTTCCTTTCTGTCGTCCTCTATATACTGCAGACATTTAATTATTTAGCGACATGATAAATCAGTCTCTCTGCCTTTGAGCCAAGAAAATGGAAAGTGGATTCTATTAGGATTGAAGTCACTAACAAAGATTTATGGAACCAGTTCATTGAATACGGCAACGGGTAATATATTTTAGAAAGAGAAGAAATAAAGACAATAGATAGATAGATAGATAGATAGATAGATAGATAGATAGATAGATAGATGTGAACAGACTGAGACAGATACATAGATAGAAACAGAAAGCTTGATAGAAAGAAACAGAATGCTAGATAGATAGATAGATAGATAGATAGATAGATAGATAGATAGATATAGAATGGCACATAGAAAGAAACAGCTAGATAGATAGATAGATAGATAGATAGATAGATAGATAGATAGACAGATAATGAACAAACTGAGATAGATAGATAGATAGATAGATAGATAGATAGATAGATAGATAGATATATAGATAGATAGATAGATAGATAGATAGATAGATAGATATTCTCGCCTTTCCTATAGAAAGATTAGATTATTTCATTAATGAAACAATTTTCCCGCTGCTTTTTTGTCTTAACCCCAAAATATCTGCGCTTGTCTTGGCATGTCTTATTGATATTGAGGTCTAATTGTGGAACGCACGTTGTGCAGACAACAGAAGAAAAAACTTTTACTAACTCACCTATTCTACAATGAAAACATTTGGCATTTTCGAAATTTTCTTCACATTAATTAACATTAAATTCAATGCTTCATCTAAAAGATTCCGACACTTTTGGCCTCCATTAGGGGTATGTTGCATCCGGTGGTTCCTATATGAATAGGACTGAATCATCACCGAAATTGCCTTCATAAAATATTACATTTATCACAAACGGTAAAATTTTATACAATTTTCTATATCATGACAATGGCGACAATTTAGTCATTCATACAAAATTGATACTTCATTGAATTCACACAAACACGTTATTAACCAAACAGTGACTACTTGGAGGTACGGTGGAGTAATGGATAGCGGTTCGGATTGAAGAATCGAAGATCCGAGTTCCATTCGAATCAATTACATTCACTTACTAATACCCTTGGGAATGGTATGAATCATCTTCTTCTCCCCCCCCCCCCAGTTATGGGTAAATAGGAGGAAATACCTGGTTCTATAGGATGGATGGCAACTGGTTTACAGCAGAAAGAAATGGCAACTGCGGGAAAAAATCTGCCTTGTCAGTCATGTATCGAAAGTTACATGATCGCCTAAACGTGTATCACGCATGGCACATAACTGACTGACCACTTGGAAGCAGGTTCTCTCCTAGTTTCCATTTCTACTCAAAATCTTCATTTTCGGTATTATGGAATGACCCTCTCTCATTACTTCAAGGGAATAAGTACTAAATAACAGATAATGCGATGAAAGTCAAATAATATGAATATAATAATCTGTCGTAGATCAGAAATCTTGCTTAGTTCTGAAAAGAGGAAACTTTTAAAATTTTCCACAAATGAAGCTTTTGGAAAAATTATAATTTGTCTTGCAGACTTCTATATAAACTGGAAAGATATTCAAACCTTTCCATTCAATTCCTTTATTTGCCTGAAGCAATTTATTATTCGATAATGGAATTCCACAAATTATTTCCAAGAATTCATGAGCAACTTTTCGAAGAACATTTGATGACAAAAAACATATAACTCGTTACCAAAAAAGAAGTCTTTATAGAACGTGGCACAGAGTCATTTGTTCGAAGGTACTGCTCAAATGAAAAACCAAAAACTACCGAATTAAAATTACAATGGTTAATATGGTGCGCCAGATATTTGAGAAATCACAATTAAGAAGCCTTCAATGGAAGACATCAAATGTCATTTTACGCGGCATGAGATAAATTGGATCATTTTAATTTCTCTTTATAAAGTATCGGCAGATTAACATAACAACCTCCAACATGGCACAAGATATAAAAACATTCTGGGTTTGGGATACCGGACGCCAAACGCAGATATGTGGTTATAGACAGCTTCTCGAAAGCGTTCAGGTCCATTGGGTTCCTTTTCAAGAATAGCTTGTAGGTATCACGTGCGTGTGTATATATATAGGAGATAACGGCTTGGATTGAGGAATCGGAGAGCTGAGTTCGAATTCCAGTCAAATCTATTACATTCACTTACGCGCTAATACCCTTGGGAAAGGTGTGAATCCTCTTCTTCTCCCTCCAACTATGGGTAAATAGCAGGACAGACTGGGTTCTATAGCCTGGACGGCAACTGGTCTAGGTGAAGGACAACTCTGAATTCAAAACCTGCGGAGGGTCGTTTGGGGACCTTGTGGCATTCGTTGCACCAGGTCCCTGTATTCGTCCCTCCAAAAAGTGTGGATGGCCCTGCACAAAGCCTTCACCACTATAATCAAATCCTGTGTGGGTGTCGGACTTTCAGTTTCTGGGAACTGATCTGTCTGGCCCTCATACGTCGAGTTCGACGGGAGAGTCCATTATATATATATATATATATATATATATATATATATATACTAGCAGCTACACCCAGCTAGTTGATCAAAAAAGCGATCAATTAGAATGGAGGAAAAACAGCATCATGTTTAGATCTAACATAGTCTGTCTTCTTCAATTAATTTAAAGTACTTTCATTAAAAACATTTCGAAATAATGTAATCACTGATATAACAGAACTACTCTGCATTTATTCAATCGAAGTTAGCCGAGGATATGAAGGGGTAAAACAGGCAACATGAAGATCCACTTCAGACAACAATTATTTTGGAGTTTTTTAAAAATCATTCCGTTTTTCATGAGGAAAACTATTTCTTTTCTATTATGCAGCCATATCTTTTATAGTAACTATCACCGTTTGTCTACCTTTCAGTGTCAGATTGTCATTATTCACGTCGTTTTAATAACGAGACATGAAAAATATTTCTGTGCTTAGAAGAAATCAGATCCTAGAACCATTTTCCCTAACAATGTTTTCTTGCTTCTACTAATTACTTCTTACACATTTACTGTACATGACCAGTGTCGACGTAAAAGGAACCTTCACACACGTGAATATTGACAAAAACAAAGATATTTTAAAATAGACATTCGTTACCCATTTCATTTCTTTTCACTTTATTATTAGAATATATGCTGGACTATATTTCAAGGCTATACACACACACATATATATATATATATATATTTATATATATATATATATATATATTTATATATATATATAT
>OZ038483.1:1865000-1907500 GCA_964036315.1 Acanthosepion esculentum | reverse complement strand
GGCGACAGGCTGTTTCATGCTAATCGCAATCATCAGGCCACCTGATGACTGCTTTGAGTATGATACAGTCTGTCATTTGTATGTATTGTCTTCAATGTTCACTTTTATATATATATATATATATATATATATATATATATATATATATATATATATATATATAATTTTATATATAGCACAAATTTCTACCAAATTCCTAGTACTTTTGTAGTTTTGCTTTAATGACTTCCTGATCGACGGCATTCACTGACATTTTTTGTTTGGTTTATCGATTGTGTAATCTATTAATTTAATGGATGAGAGAATCTTTTTTCTTATTCTATGGAATAAACTTCCGTCTCGTGCTTATTGCAGTTAAAAGCATTGAAGATGTACTTCTTCTTGCCCCAGAAAATGGTTAAAAAATCGCAGACATTCTTAAATTCCAAGTTTAAGCTTCCCGTAAGCTAATTGTATCCCTAACGGCAACTACCACAATCTAATTTACTTCATACACTCTATTCTACCAAGCCAAACTGCAATCAAACGGAATTATTATTAGTTATTTTTATGTCATTATCTCAAATAAGATCTTCATATTTTGTAATTCATGCTTGCATATCGGGCCACAACCAGCGGCCTTAGGCATCAGCCAATTTTCCTATAACTATAAGTGTTCATTACTTTCTGGATTATTCTTGCCATTCCTAAAGGACTTAGTTCCATTTGGCAATTATGACACTTTTCTTTATCCATGTTCCCATTCTCTCGGTTACCGATGAAATCTGAAATGTACACTATTTACATTATTCGGACTATTGTCTCCATCTTTGTCGCCATATTTATTACGTTTCGGCCGTTGTATGCTCCGGCCTTCTTCAGGTGTTTGGAGTGTCGAACTGAGGCCTTTATTTCGCTCGCTGGGGTAGATTGCTCTAGTTCCACGTGCCATGGTTAATTCCCCTCTCCAAGTTCTCCACTGCCTTAACCGGGTATTGAACTCACACTTTTTGGGTCCTGTCACTGTATCTAACCAACGCCTTAATCCACTGTGCCATATCTCCTTGAGTGTGAGTTCAATACTCGGTTAAGGCGGTGGAGAAGTTGGTGAGGGGAATGAACAGGAGATAACTGATAACTGACATCCATTAGAAATGGCATGTGGAACTAGAACAGTCTACCCCAGCAAGGCGAAATAAAGTGTTCAGTTCGACATTCCAACCACCTGAAGCAGGCCGGAACGTACAACGGCCGAAACGTTGTAATAAATATGGCGACAAAGATGAGGACAATAGTCCGAACAATGTACGTAATACCTCATCTCAGAAATATAGACAGATACTGAAATCTGAAATGATTGTAACATTCTTCAACTACCAAATGCTTTGCGAGTTCAAACTTCAGTGGGTCACAGATGATTACCTTCCTTTCTTCCTTTTGCTCTATACTTGTATCAAAAAGATATAGTGGATCAAATAATCGCTCGAGCATGTCTCCCCAGCATCGAGGCTACCATACTTCGACATAGTCTCCGCTGGGCGGGTCACGTGTCCAGAATGCGCCCCCCTCAGATACCGCGTGTCATCATGTTCAGAGAACTCGCCTGCGGCAAGAGGCTACGCGGTGGCCCAAAACGACGCTTCAAGGAGTTGATGACGTCCCTAACACAGGTCAACAACAAGCCGGACACCTGGGAAACCGTTTCTGCAAATCAGCTTTCCTAGGACCATCCGAGTGGGGGAGGGGGGTACCGAGATTTTCGAGTTCAAGCGTCAACACGAAGATGATCCGCGACATGCTGTCAGAACGGTCCGACTCGCCCAGCCGCGTTCACCCCCAATACTCCTTTATGAATTCTGCGACTCTTCAGGGATAGGCTAGGCCTTCAATCTTCACCACTGCCACCGATGGGGAGAAAGGGAATAAGGAAAGGATGACGATCCCGATGACTGGATGCTAGTGGGTGCCGACCGATTTTTGTTCCTGTTGTTCTTGCTATTATTAAGTGAGAGTGACATACCACAAATATCTGCTTCTGATATTGTGGATCTACATAATAAAGTAAGAATCCTTAATTAATTCCACATCTATTTGGCTCTTCCCTGGTTTTAAGTTATTCAGCTTCCCAGTAATGAAGCCCTTAATAAAGAACTCATTATACTAGTGTATTAGTTTGGCTAGCATTCATGTTACGATAGGCCCTGAAATTCGTATATCTTCCGTGAAACCTATAAGCAAGGCTTGAGTGTAATTTTTTTCATCTCCAACTGAAATCGGTTGAACGTGTCCTTGGAGAATCCGCTTTTATACGGATCTGAATCACACACGCTTCTTTCAAAACCACTAAATATCTCTGGAAAAAGCTGTTTATTTGATATTCGTCAGCACCTAAACAATAGAACTGGCTCCATTTTATACGATGCCTACCAATCAGAAGCCTCCTTTTTTAAACGATGCAAGCCAGAAGTTATTTGCTGAAGCCATTAATATTAAAAAACAAGAGGCAAGACGCTTAATCAAATGCGTCTGAACATTACAAAGCAAAACAGGATAATTTATGGAAATATTAACATTTGTAATCGCAAGCTGTTGTATAATCTGCATTGCATATGACTCATTAATTACGGTCTTGTTCTTTTCAATAAGATTAATTAACATTTTTCCTTTCCGATCTTAGAATTAATATCTTTTTAATTACTGAAAAACACATTATAATTTTTATAGGAAAAGATATTTACAAATGTCATAGCTGAATAACTACCGTAAATGCTTAAACGTTAATGTTCAACCAGAATGTTTACAATTGCTTCTTCGGTTGGCGATAACCCCAAAAAGTTTTTGTTTTTTTCGGATAAACTTGCACTGTTGTCGGAATTAGAATCTATGACTCAGAAACTACTAAAATCACTACCGTGTTCTGGTAATTTGTCAAACTGTTCTGAAAGCTAACGTAAGATTTTCTGGGTCAAAGGTGAAATGCCAAATATTTAATCATTACTCTAGCTTTACTATGTCACGCGCAAAGTTGATATTAATCGATAACACAATATTTGAAGTTTAACCTTGAGGTCATCATCCACATTATTTCTCTAGTCTTTCTGTGTTGGTTTTGTTCTCAACTCAATTTCGACCGACGAATGGCTGGTTCAATCTTTAGGTTTTCTTGTGACCATTACTACTGAAGCGAATTTTATCCATTTTCTGTTCCGTAAACTCCTAGCCTTGCGGTAGACTAAATTGAGAAAGGTAGATAATATTACGTCTAAGAGGTGTAATATTTTCTTACTTTTATCCAGTCTCAGTGTTCCAACCCAGGTAAAATTTGGAAGATCAAAAACTAGTTTCCCTGTTTTTGTTTTAATATTTCCTATTCGAAATGTTGGAGCAACACGTTCTTCCCTTTTTAAGGTCCTCCCATTTTCCCCGTTTTTACTTACTTAGTGAATGTCTTAATGCTAAAGCGCCTATTGTGACTCTTTAAATATTTCTGTATACAATGCGTGCTCGTTTTAGTAGCCTTTTGCCCACTAAATCGAACAGGCAAATGTACCTATTAAGTGTATGTTCTTTACAGGTACATTTTTCAAACATGATTAGATCGTAAAATGCTAGCTCCCTGACATACATAAAAAAAAGTATAATTAAAAGTGGAAATTGCATTTTTTGATTTGCGAAATTTCCAGGGGGAAATAGAAAGGAAATATTGTGAATGTTTGCTCAGTTTTATTCGCTCAAAATCGAAATGAACGTTTTTTAATCATAAATAAAACATGTCTAATTGTAACATGTAACACTAATAAGAGGTTGTAACACTAATAAGAGGTTGTAACACTAATAAGAGGTTGTAAGTTCTGTTTTTGTCAAGTTGTCACCTTTAATGATTGGTGAAGAGATTGATCAGAAAGCAGGAACAATTAAAATTTTCAATGAAAAAAACTCCTTGTCAAACTGGAAATCTCTCACGGAACAATGCTCCATGGTTGGATAGAAGAGGTTGATAGCGATCAAATGAGATTTTACTTGAAGATAATCGTCGTCATGCTACAAATATCTAAATCAAGAACTGTTAATCATCTGTATATTTGTTGAATTATGGCAGCAGCATGGTAGGTGTTGATTCTGCATAAATAGAAAAACACGATTGTCTATTTCCTGAAATAAATTATTGATGAGCGATGAAAAGGGAATACGTTACAACAACATAAAATGCAACAGGCTTTAGAGCAAATCATCTGAACTAGTATTAAATATAATAAACGGTGATCTTAATCTAAAGAAATTAATATTGCGAAGATAGTTGGATTAGAAGTTACTCTTTAATTATTAACAGACTGGTCTAGATTTTTTCACAAGTTGACTACTTCAGAAATAAAAGGTGTCAATTCTTATTTATTTTGAGATGCTGAATTCGAAAATGATAATTAGATGGCTGTCTATAGATTTAGAGATCTTTAGTCAGTTATGGGGAGGCAGAGTTGAGGAATCGGAGAACCGAGTTCGAATTCCAGTCAAATCCATTACATTACGTGCTAATACCCTTGCGAAAGGTATTAATCCTCTTCTTCTTCCCCCCCCCCATCTATGGGTAAATAGCAGGACAGACTGGGCTCTACTGGCCACTTCTCTAAGATAAAGAAAAACTCTGAATTCAAAACCGGTCTGGAGAGACTTGGGATCAGCCAGGCTATCTTCCCCAAGACACACCATTTCTACTGCGGCTGGAGTACATATGGTTCCCCTATGTCCCTACGCTTTACGGGGTAAAAAAGAAGTCAGTTAGGACACATGTCTCTAAGAAAAACAATGTTGGTTTGCAAAATTTGCTTTGACGTTTTGTTCTGTGTAGGCTACCAGAGCAATACACAGACACATCAAAATGTCAATATATGAGTTTATTGAATAAAATACAAACAACTCTCTTTAGAAGTATATACAGTTATTCAGCGACCACACATTGCTTCTTAGAAAGATCATCTCTGATCACAGTCTAACAATAATTCGCAAGCAATGATAGACATCACTTTTTCTCTCTTGCGGCAATCTATTGATGAAATCGTTCACTGTGTTCGGCATTCACAGCACCACAATTTTGGGGGTAAAATCAAGATGCGAGTCTCAGAAGTGGATCTTCAATGTCATTTTACAGCGAAGATATTTGTCTACCTCTAGGAGGTCTTCCACCAGTTTTCTGTAATTTTTGTCTCTTTCATTACCCTGAAAGTTGGCTGCCATTGACCTGAAAGTTTTCCATGCAGTTCTTTCCATTCCTTGTCGTACTCTGTCAATTTAAGGAATCTGGGGACCAACAAAATGCTTTCCTTTAGCTTTGTTTCACTTATCCTGGCAAATCTATTCTGCACATAGTGATATTAAGTGATTAAATAAGACAACTGATATCAGTGTAGGACACAAATTCACCTTCCATAAAGAATAATGGGATTAGATACTTGTGACGATCACGGAAATTAGGAATTCATACATCTCTAGCTAATAGATTCTACTACTGTAACCTGAAACCTAACAGTTCTGCTTTTCTCTTAGGTTCTGTGATTCCATTCTCTTCCTCATAATCTGATCCATTTCTTACGATTCCAGTGCTTCTATGACTGGTATGTCTTCATTATGGGGACATAACCCCAAAGATGATGCAATGCTTGGATATTGCACTCTCCATTTAGTTTTTCTTTGACAGTCTCCTGAGCAATTGGAGGCACCAAGAAGTAGTAGAAATCGATACCATGATCAGTTGGTTCACTCCAAATCATGGGCATAGATATTTTCTTCATAGTTAACCATCGACTGAGATTTGTTTCACAAGTATTACAACATGTGTAGTGACAACTTCGCGTCTTGGTCTCCAATTTTGCATGCAAAATATGGTTGGTAAGCTTTTCTCACAGCAGTCGTTATATTTCGCTTATGAGATGCAAAACACACTTCCACATACGGTTTTATTCAGATATCCATGGAGTATTTTTCACGGTTCGGTTAAATTTGTGAAAATCTGAGTGGAAAGGAGAATAATAATTGTTTATTTAGCTTATTATTATTATTTTTTTATTTTTTTATTAGTTTATTTTAGGACAAAAGTTATATAACAAGGTTATTAGGAGAATAGTAATTAATCTGGCAAGGACAATAATTTTGATTAAATATTCATACAACATTATTACCTTATTATGAAATCTAGAGCCAATCAACAAATTGGGATTTCATTTTTAATTCCAGTCAAAATTAGCTAATATTTGCTATTTTTCTCTTTGATATTTTCATGTTGTAGACCAGTGTAATTTTATCAATACAATATCAAAATTATATATATATATATATATATATATATATATATATATATATATATATATATATATATATATATATATATATATATATATATATCAGTGTGTTTGTGTATGTAAAATTTCAGATATAACTTAAAATATATCTGATATATCTGTAAAAGGACAATACAAATAAAGACAAAATATAAACTTTCTTTTGTCTTATGTTGATAAAGAAAAAGTTGAAGTCGAGTTAACTTCCCACGATAGGCCCAAATGATTTTCAGGCTAAATCCTTTCTTCGTTGTACCGAGAATTTATATATCTAAATATCTATATCATTATCTACATTATTCGGACTATTGTCCTCATCTTTGTCGCCATGTTTATCACAAAGTTTCGACCGCTGTACGCTCCGGCCTTCTTCAGGTAGTTGGAATGTCGAACTGAACCCTTTATTTCGCTCACTGGGGTAGACTGTTCTAGTTCCACGTGCCATGTTTAATGGATGTCAGTTATCAGTTATCTCCTGTTAATTTCCCTCTGAAAGTTCTCCACTGCCTTAACCGGGTATTGAACTCACACTCTTTGGGTCCTGTCACTGTATCTAACCAACGCCTTTATCCACTGTGAGGACACATGGCACAGTGGATAAAGGCGTTGGTTATATCTAGTAACAGGACCCAAAGAGTGTGAGCGAAATAAAGGGTTCAGTTCGACATTCCGACCACCTGAAGAAGGCCGGAGCGTACAACGGCCGAAACGTTGTTATAATCATGGCGACAAAGATGAGGACAATAGTCCGAATAATGTAGATAATGTACATAATACCTCATCTCAGAAATATAGACAGATATCTATATCATTATATAAACGCAGATCTTTAACGCCTAACAAAACACATCGACCAGGATATTAATTGTGTTTAAATGCCTGCAGGTTTTTTTGTAAACAATGTGATCAGTATCTTAAAAGAAAATACAACAGCAATAGCAAATAGATAAATAAAAGTTCAAAAGATTTTCAACTTCAAATTGCAGGGTAAATATAAATGGAATTTGTTGACACATATATTAAATCTACTTTTTGTTGAAATGATTAAAGACCTTGTTTTCTACATGGTCCATGGAGGAGTTAGATGAAGTCAGACCCAGAAGCGAGCCCATCTCTACACCGTCAGTCTGTGTAAATGTTACCATAGTGATTGTCAGCTAGTACTTATGTGATACGTAAAATATTTGGTCTAATATTAGGCGGTGAGAGCTATGGGTGATTATATAAGTTTTATATAAGTTATTTATTATTATTTCTATAGTCTCTTTAATGGGAACATTAGTAAACAGATTTTCAACATTAAGCGTTTTTAGGATGCCATTGTTTATTGTAAGAATTAGATGAGACGTTTGAAATTTTTAGAATAGATAAATCGAATGTTAGAATCAATGACCGTTATATACGGGCGGATTATAATTTCATCAGCCTTTTCGTCTTGTATATAATTTGGAGGTATCTGTTTTCAACAAAATAATTTAATTGAGTCTTTATTTTTGTTTATATCAAATTGGTTGCTTATATTTTTTTTCGAAATTTCTTCAAAGCTAATTTTATTTTTTCATCAACAACATGTTTTGCGTAATCATTGTTGCTAAGAGTATGTGTTAATTCTCTATGAAACAATGTTTCCGATGAGGAAATCCTTTCTGCACAATAAAACCTTCTTTTTTTCTTTGTTTTTTTTTTTTTTTTGATAACGCCTATTTTATATCTGTGTGAACATTCGCTTTTCCAATTAAGAAAACATTAATTTTTATTCGTATGTTTTTTATATATTAAAGGCATATAATCATCATTAATAACATATTCTAGAACATTCAGGAAGGAGATTCTCTATTTAATATATTTATATGCATAATTCAAATCAACCATTCGCCCATGCATTGAGTATTGCTGCCATATATGGTCTGGAGCCCCTTCTGTTTGCCTCGGGGTTCTTGATAAGATCCAGAGAAGAATATGCAACGTAACTGGACCGGGTCTGGCATCTCGTCTGCAGCCGCTCTCTCACAGACGCTCCGTCGCCTGCCTCTGTCTTTTTTGCAAATACTTTCACGGTAATTGCTCCGATGAGCTGCTTTCGCTGGTTCCCAGGTTTCATGAATTCAAGCGTCCTACGAGGCTGGCAACCTGCTCCCACCATTTCACTGTTGAAACTGTTAAATGTAGACGTCTCTTCTACTCCAATAGCTTTATATCTCGCACCTCTCGCCTGTGGAACTCCCTTCCTTATTCCTGTTTCCCTGACAACTATTCAAATGTAATGTCAATCGGCATCTCCAGTTGCCTTGATCTATCCACTATCCTTCTCCACATCCTTTCCTCTATCACTCCTATCTGCTCTCGCTCCAAATCTTCTGTAACCCCTTGCGTGCTAGTGGCTTCCAACCTTGCTTGGGGTGAAATGCTTAAAAAAAATCAAATACTTAAAAAAACCTAACCCTTGACTCAAACAAACATTTTTAATATAGAACAGATTTTAACAATTTTTGGGGTCAATATTTATTGTTTTAATTTATTGAATTTAAAAATGACATTTGTTGATGAAGTCAATAGACCCTGACGGGTGGTGTATAATTCTAGTTGGAAAATAAGTTTTTCAATTTTTACTTCTTTATTAAATATATCTAGATATATAAAGAATATCTTTTATAATCGTATATTTAACAAAATTGTTCAACCGTTTACATTTTGCACTGATTTAGATCCTCACATCACGACTACGGCAGACAAAGATAAGCTCATTAATTCGAATCACATTCTGTAGAGTGATAGATATTTATTCATTCTATTTAAGTTAAGTGTAGTTATTAATTAAACATGTTATTTCTGATGCAATGCTTTTGGGGAAACGGTCAGATAAACCAACATACGAAAAACCATCCGACCACAGAAGATACTCATATATGCGTATGAACCTGTACATAGTGACAATTATTTCATGTAGAGGTAGATATAGTTGGGTGGGGGGAGAACTCCCAATAATTCTAAAATCAGAATCAATCTTTTGAAGCTATAAAATTTTAAATTTGCATTTCACGTTGTGTTAGTATAGGGTGACCCCAAAAAACGGGAATTTTTGAAGTGCGTATTGCCAGACATGAGCAAGTGGCAACACTACGAGACAGTGACCTTGAGCAAGTAAACATTTCGCCATTTTAGTAACGAGAATGAAATTCACAGTATCCCAGCTGAGATGTTGCAGCAGTCAATGAGGAATCTCAACAGCAGATTTCAAGAATGCATTCGTACAGGAGGACGCCATCTACAGGACGTAATTTAAAAAAAATGAAAATTCCATCATTGTTTCTTAAATGGCATGTTTTAAGATTCCAATTACTGTGAATTAAATATTTTTCTTCCATCACTATTGCTTTTATTGGATTGTTAAAAAGTTCCCGTTTTTTGGGTTACCCTGTATATTCTTCCAGATCCAATTAAAATTATTTAAAAAACTGCTCCTTTTAAATTAGCCTTTTGTCACACTATACACTGTTTTCCACCTTCTCCTTAGTGCCATTAGAATCACCTGCAGATTATAAGCCTCACCACGATCCTTTTTTCCTAATCTGTTTTGAAATCAGAATTATGCTTCTCCCAGACTCACTATTTACAGGTAAAAGCTTGCAGGTATGTTTTCAGGAATTTCCATCATAAAGGAGAATTATAACATGAAATCAAATTTCATATTCGTTCAGCTAATTGACGAGGCAATAAGTAATAAGCCGAAATCCAGTGGAGACATCTTGTCGAGTGATTATTGTAGGAAGACGCCAATTTTAATTATGATTTTGTCCTGATCCATTACTCTGACAGGTCGTGAAACAAATTTCTGGATTGTCACAGGCATTATGAGGAGTTTAATTAATACTAGAAACTTATTGAATTGTGTATTGCTTCGAATTATAAGTGATTTCCATTTTGTCGGACTTCGAGATTTGATTCATTTTCCGTTTCCTGCTTTAGAATTGATTTCAATTCATTTATCTCACAGCCAACAAAATGGTTGCATTCTCACATATAAAACCTTCTAAGTATGTGAGTGGCTTATCTTGGCCATTAGCTTTCTCGCTGTTTTTATTAAGACAATGTCTCGACCTTTCTCAGTTATATAATACAGAGTCTTGCATTGTAATTCTAATAGTTACAGATTTGATATTAGATCATCATCATCATCGTCGTCCTCCTCCTCCTTATCATCATCATCGTCCTCGTCCTCATCATCGTCACCATAGTCGTCTTCCACCTCCTCATCATGGTCGTCATCATCGTCCTCCCCCTTCTCCCCTCCTCCTCCTCCTCATCAACATCGTCGTCGTCCTCCTCGTGATCATGGTCGTCATCCCCCTCTTCCTTCTCCTCCTCCTCCTCCTCATCATCATCATCGTCCTCATCATCATCATCACCATCGTCGTCCTCCTCATCATCATCATCGTCCTCCTCATCATCATGGTCATCATCGTCCTCCTCCCCCTCATCATCATCATCATCATCAACCGTCCTATGACCGGGTATGGTTGTACGGCCGATTCGCAACTGAGTACCTAATCAACAAGTCTCGGTTGCGTGCCAATGTCTGTATTGAAAACAGAAGATCTATTCATTTATGGGTGGCGTATATTGGGCAAGTATAACTGGCGGATCCCATTCCTCTCCAGGTGAGGTTAGTTTATCTTCTGCGGCCTTTGTTACCCCACCTTCTATTAGTAGAGCCTTTAATCCTCACAATAGATCGAGCTTGTCTCAGTGCCTGTGCCGTGATGTTTCTAACACATGCAGACGTCCAGCTGTACTGGTTCCGGTGTAAGACTTCATTCAGTAAGGCTATTGATCCTTGTATTGGTTGAACATTAATAAAAACAAACAGATCATACCCGATGACCTCTAAATCGAAGCCTCACTTTGGCTATTGACTTCGTATCGTGGTTAAAATTAGGACATTGAACATTTATTCTCAAGTTTAGCAATTAGGCATAACTCAATGTAAAATGTATAGCAACGCAATCTTCCGAAACCCTATTCCATTAGATATTGGTTTCTCCCGTTATTAGCTAGGCTTAACAGATACTTATAAGTGTGTATATATATATATATATATATATATATATATATATATATATATATATATATATATATATATATATATATATATAAAAACAGACCACTTTAAGGCTCCATGTAATAATTTATTTCACAATAGCCCTTTTAAAGGACGCTGGATTATCAGACATCACTTCCAAAAGGTGAAACGAAAAATTAAATGAAGATTTACACTTTTGACGGGTAGTATTAAGTTTATGTAATTTAACAGAGAGGCCAGTGAGGAGTGGTGTGACTTAATACTACCCGTCAAAAGTGTAAATGTTCATTTCATTTTTCTTTGCACCTTTTGGAAGTGAAGTCTGATTATCCATCGTCCTTTAAAAGGGCTCTGGTGAAATAAATTATTACATGGAGCCTTAAAGTGGTCTGTTTTTCTTTAAATTATTAGCTCTGAATTTACATTGAGCTCTCAGGATTTCATCCTCCTTGGGACTACCTATACGGATTACCAAATTTTTCATAACTTATATATATATATATATATATATATATATATATATATATATATCAGTGTGTGTGTGTGTGTGTGTGTGTGTGTGTGTGTGTGTGTGTCTGTGTGTGTGTGTTATAGATATATTAAATAGTTATATATAAATATTATATATCTTGATCTCACCCTCCATTTTTACACTGTATAAATTTGAGTTGCTCGGGTAATATGTTTTATATTTTATATAAGCACTATTTTATATCGGTCAATTTCACCGCATAAATGTGGAATAATTCAGTATTAATCACGTGTCTATTTGTATTCATGATAAAATATAATTTTAATATACGATATATTTATGCGCGAAAGTGCTCAATATCAGGGATAGAGTCTTTATATATATAAACGCACACAAATCAAGCCCCCCTGTCACTGCAGAGTAAAAAATAACGCATATATCCCTTAAATGGTAATTACTGCTAAATTATGCAATATACCAAATCACTGTAAAATAAGCAGATAATGGAGATAAAATATACACAGGAGTAACTGAATGACCCTGGAAACAGAGAAACTACACACACAAAACATCATGTATAAATACTAAATACGTGAATAGCACAACCCTTTCTAAAAATATATGAGAAATTGAAACAACAGCTAAATTACACCAAAAATATCATGGAAAATAAGGAATACAGCATTAGAATACAGTAATAAATACAAAAACTATAAACTCTGTTTGGAGGAGAAAATAACTCTAATCACCAGACGAACACAAATTACTAAACAAACGATCAGAACATACGATCAAAATTCTGACACATAATTGTTTTACAACGCTACTTAAAAATCGAAAACTAAACATGAATACTTTGTAAAATATCACGAAAATTCAAATATATGCACTGTATACAATGCAGACAATGTAAGGTTCTTTAGACAAAGCTAATAGTTTAAACTAAAGAAATAAAATAGCCATCGCCGAAAAACAATTAAAATAAACAAATTAAGTAAATAATAAACAAATTATGAAAACTACGAATGTACACATAAAACACAGATAAATGTAATAATGATAAACAACAACAAATAATTAAGTAATCCACACTTAACACACAACAAAATAACAATAGATAACAACATTCGGATCCATAAATTCCATACAGCAGGCTCTAATTTGGAACATAACAGCTACCTCCCACTCGATAGTCGTTAGTATAATACAATATACTATCGATAATGAATCAATGACCAGTATATATAAATAGCCGAGCCAAAACACTACACACATGGCCTTGAAGATTGCGTTCAAATATAAAACTGACTGTCGCCGCTCGGTGTTGACCTTGGCGTCCACGCTTATGCTTACATGCTCTCTCTCTCTCTCTCTTTCTATATATATATATATATATATGTGTGTGTGTGTGTGTGTGTGTGTGTGTGTGTGTGTGTGTGTGTGTGTGTTTCTAAAGAATTAATGAATTTATTTTTAATCCGACATATTTTAATTTCTTCAAACGTTACTTTTAGTGGACAACCGTATATGACTAAACGATCCGTTTAAAAAAACAAACGTCTACTCAAATACGGCTATCCACTAAATTTACCTTTCAAGTAATATATATATATATATGTATGTGTGTGTGTGTGTGTGTGTGTGTATGTGTGTGTGTGTGTGTATTTATGTATAAATTCTGAGCATGTTTCATTTATTACGGCAGACAAGGAAAGCTAATTTGTAAGTTATTATTCAGTTTTCTTTACTAAAAGAAAATTATTCCTCTGACCGTCGAATACAATGCAACGTATAAAATAAGGAGTGTTGCCTAAATACACAAAATAAATAAATCCATTACAATTATATAAATTAAAGTTATCCCCTTAGATAAAACACTAAGCATTAAAAAGAGAAAACTTTTAACACTTAATTTCTTAATTAATTACAGCGAAGCGCGTTGATACATATTTATAATTATAACAGTGCGTTTCATGCGTATTTACAAAAAAATCACAAATATCATTTTTAGTGTCTAAGCAATTCACACCATATATTTATATATATATATATATATATATATATATATATATATATGTTCTGACGATTGCGTCTAGCATGAAACAGACTGTCGCCTCTAAGTGTTAATTCAATATTCACTTTTATATTTACACACGCTCTATCTCTGATATTGAGCACTTTACGTCATAAATATAGCACATCTTAAGACTATATTTATTCATATATATAAAATAATAATTTATGTTCGAATTTTCGAATAAATGATTAAATTTCCTCTACTCTGTATTGCGCACTCTTTCAAGAATAGTATTTGTTGGTTATTGGAATTTATTCCGTATACACCAATCCTATACTTGGGTATATATATATATATATATAAAAGTGGACATGGAAGTCAGCACTTAGAGGCGACAGTCTGTTTCATGCTAGTGCAATCGTCAGGCCTGACGATCGCACTAGCATGAAACAGACTGTCGCCTCTAAGTGCTGACTTCCATGTCCACTTTTATATTTACACACGCTCTATCTCTGATATTGAGCACTTTACCCCATAAATATAGCACACTTTAAGACTATATTTCTGTATATATATATATATATATATATATATATATATATATATATATATCCAGTTAAGATGAGAACGAATAGAGTACAATTCCAAAGTTCGTAATATTTAATTTAAAAGCGGACTCAATACAAAGTAGAGCAATATTACTTATTTTAGGATATTACTCCGAAAACATGCATTAATACGCATCGAAACACGACTGCAATTGCCTAGCGATTTTGACATGTTTTCGGTGTAATATATATATATATATATATATATATATATATATATATATATATATATATATATATATATATATATAT
This sequence comes from Acanthosepion esculentum, assembly GCA_964036315.1. Classification (NCBI taxonomy): domain Eukaryota; kingdom Metazoa; phylum Mollusca; class Cephalopoda; order Sepiida; family Sepiidae; genus Acanthosepion; species Acanthosepion esculentum. The sequence goes on along the minus strand of OZ038483.1, from coordinate 1,892,760 downwards.
ATAATCATTTATTTAAATATTATAACATAAATATGTTATAAAATCACATTATATATATATATGTATATATATATATATATATATATTTCTCTGCGTGTGTGTTTGTTTAAAATAGATTTGTGATTTATTTATTTATTTGCATGTTATCTTTCTCTATGCGAGTTTCTTATTAAAGCCGTCATCACAGTTCCATTCCTGCCGCCATCTTTGTGTGTAATTATGAACTGCTGATATATTTATGGTTGTAGACATCAACGAAGAAAAAATAATAACGAATCCATTTATCTTATGCTTTTTCCCTGTCATTTCTTTTAATTTTAACCGGAAGATTAGGGAGCAGATAACTTCCGAATGATATTTTCACTTCCTATTTGATTTCATTATTTATTTATTTATTTGTCGTGTTCAGTGTAAATTCCGAATACAAATATCCAAATATGCCACTTGAGATATTTCAGGGTAGAGAATATGGTTCGTGCAGTAGAAACGGAACGAAAAAATATATATTGGCAAAAATGGACGACCACGTGACAGATAACATCTGGTCAGATTAAAGGAGATTAACTCCAACCAGTCTTATGATATAAAGGATTATCGGATAACATGATTAAATTATGTCTTGAGAGTAAAAGACGGATAATTGACAGTGGCTATCAAATAATATGAAGCAGGAAGTAATTGTTGAATAGAATTGACCCTTGACCCTAGCTTTACTGAATGGGCCGATCATTTTGGCGTTAATTTCTTTAATGTGTCGTGTTCTTTTATGGTGTGGACGGTTACGACTCTGAAAAACTTCCTCAGTCAGGCTCTTTACCTTGAGGCTCAAGTTCACCTCAGAACTCAAGGGGTACATCTATACACGATCCATTGGTGAAGACGCTTAAAAATGGGGTTTCTTGTGATGCTCCATGCTTTATATTTAGAAAAAATCAGATCAAACCAAAAATGGTATTTTCCTGCCAAATCTTCCTTTCCAAGCCTTCCAGTCTTCAGCCTTTTCTCACAGACGAAAACATCGCCAGCCCATCGATGCTCTTTGACCGTTTCCATGGAAAATAAACAGGCAATCGACATTCCTTAATTTAATCAGTTGCGTCTTTTTACACGCCATAGCATGTATACAGTTTCGAGTCGTCCTCAATTCTTATCGTATTCCACTGATAACTAGGAAGTTGCATCCAGATAACTTCTTCCCATGAACCGCGCTACTTTGGGGAACAAACTCCTGAGATGACGCTTCGACAATCATTGCAATCTATACCTCTTCATGTCTAAGATCAACCGTTATACACATCCCCATAATCTGCACTTTTCCCTTTACGTCCATACAACCTCATTCAGTAACCTTCTGCATTAATAGGCTCTTGGGTCTTGAAAATTTAGTGAAAAAAATCAATGTTTGCCTTTTATCCTTATAAGGACATATTTATATCATATATTGCTATTATATGGCGTCATGCTTGGTCAGCTTTAATATCGTCATGAAGAGGAAAGTTTTGATGATGAAACAAATATTTCAGAAAGAAAATTTAGTAGTAGATAAAGAGAAAACAACCTAACATAATGTTATGCAGCCTGCGCATCAAATTTTAAGATTTAATTTTTCTTTCAGACGTATCGAGAATATTACGTAACAGAAAAACTTCAATCTGACACAGAAATAAAAACGTACATGAAACTCAAGAATTAACTGCAAACAGAGCAATTCGGAAATGGTCAGTTTCTTGAAAGTAGCAAGGTCATTCGTATTCAATTTTGGAAAGGAATTAGCAGCTTTTGGTGGAAACGTGTCATCCTAAGCAACGAGAAAGAAATATTCCAAGCGTCAAAGATCGTTCATCACGTTCAGGAAATGATCAATTATGACCGCATTAACATAATAAAGGCCCGGAGCAAGTTGTTGTAGGGTAGATGCTTGTTTCACGAGGTTATCAAGTATAAGGGGACATAAAGTGGACCTTAAGAACATCTCCACGGTGGTCGTCGTTAAATCGTCAATGGTGATCGGGAGCTAGGATGAACACCAGCACAGACATGGAGGTGCTAAACACAGTGATCTGACGCTGATTCCAGGTCTAAAGGAACGTGTACATGTTCCAGTAAGACTCTGCAATCTCCTGAAGGGCTCATGTGACCTAGAATTAGCTGTCTAAAAATTTACCCCATTATCCTAAAATATGACATCCTGGCTTTTTATTTCTACCTCTTTCGTTTGCAATGATTTCAGAAGGTAAATCCACATAAGGGTTACCAAATATTTATAGAAGGCCACCATTATGTTCATGAATGCCAACATGAACGTAACCCCACCTGATTCGGGCATACAGTCATTTTCAATGCGTCACCCTTAACATATGTACATTTTTACAAAAATATACTGACTTTTTCCTATTATTTTTAGTTTTTCTTTATCTTGTATTTAGTTCCCAGTTATCTGTCGCTTCCTATATAAATAGCAAGAAAAATCCCTAATCTGACCTCATATGATCCTGGTGTCATTAAAGTGGTAGATCTTTCAAAATATCACTAAGGTAGCAAGGATTGTTAGCAGACAGTTTTCCCTCATCTCTTGTGACAGATAATATTAAGATGCAGGGTAGCATTTATTGGGGATCTAAGCTGGAAACAAATTGATTGTATATAATGACCTCCCAATATATCTTACAAAAGACAAAACCTAGTAAAGGTTCGAGATATGCCTTTCGATGATAACATTATAATGAAAGATGGGAAGAGCAACCTTAACCGAAATTCACTAATTCTGTTATTTATGGAGAAGATAAACGCTAACATGTAAATTAATTTTATTTGACTAAGACATGTTTATATTTAAGAAAAAGAATAATTGGAGATATTTTTATATTGTATTTCTTTCATTCAGCTTTATTTTTTGATGGTCAAAGCCCTTTTATTCCAAAATGGAAGCAAATATTTTATCAAAACGTGGAAGAAACAAAGTGATACACGATTGATACATTTTTATTTTAGACACAACGAGTAAGAGGGATCCTGAATTAGTTTCCCAATGCTTTTATCTTATTGGGGGGGCGGTCAAAGACATGGACATCGAAACAGTCTGACGCCTGAACAGCTGTGCCGAACCGTTCAATTATTTTTCTGACGCCGAATCAGCTACGCCGAATGGTCGACACCAAATGGACTACGCCGAAACGTACCAGACCAACCCACAAGATATAAACTCATTTCGCCTTCTCTGGCTAACGCCTTTCACTAACGTCAATTGGAACGATTATATTGAATCAACTGATAGGCCTGCTTTTAGGAAGTTTGCTTCCCTGTTTCGAGCTTGATAAGTTTTCCAAGACAGAATTTACTTTGCACCGGTTTAAGACAACCATTCGTCCATGAAGTGAACATTGCTGCCACATCTGATCTGGCGCTTCTAATATTTATCTCGAAGTTCTTAACAGAATCCAATGAATAATCTTGAATATTATTGGTCCAGACATGGCGCCTCGGTTTCAGTCGCCTTCCCACCACTTTAATGTATTTTCCCTGTGTCATTTCTAGAAATATTTTCATTGTAATTGTTCTGATGACCGTTCCTCTTTGGCGCCTCAACTTAGATTAGCAGCAAGCTCTCACCAATCGCTCGAGCTGACTGTAAGTTCTATATTCAGTGTTTCTTCCCTCGCACTTCTCGCTTGTTGAGCTCTCTTCCAACTTTTTGCATTCCTCTAAACTATGATTTTCAAAATTTGAATGCAATGTCAATCGTCATCTTCTGTCTTTGGAATCCTGTTCTTTTATTGTCTTTTCTACTTAATATCGTTTTCTCAGTTTCCTCCATTCTCATTGGAAGTAAATTGGCTCTAAAGCTGATCAGTGGAGCTAGTTGGAAATACCATCCACTAGCCATTGAGAAGCTCCTAAGATTGCCAGATATATATGAAGAGACGGAGATAGTTTGATAGATTGGGGGAAAGAGAGTAGGGAAGGAAGAGACATAGAGAATAAATAGAGGGAAATGATGTTAGAGAATGAGGGGAAAAGATAGATAGATAGATAGATAGATAGATAGATAGATAGATAGATAGATAGATAGATAGATAGATAGATAGATAGATAGATACTGAAAATACTGAGATAGATAGATAGATAGATAGATAGATAGATAGATAGATAGATAGATACTGAACATACTGAGATAGATAGATAGATAGATAGATAGATAGATAGATAGATAGATAGATAGATCATGAAAATACTGAGATAGATAGATAGATAGATAGATAGATAGATAGATAGATAGATAGATAGATAGATAGATAGATAGATAGATAGATAGATAGATCGATAGATAGATAGATAATGAAAGTACTGAGATAGATAGATAGATAGATACTGAAAATACTGAGATAGATAGATAGATAGATAGATAGATAGATAGATAGATAGATAATGAAAATACTGATATAGATAGATAGATAGATAGATAGATAGATAGATAGATAGATAGATAGATAGATAATGAAAATACTGAGATAGATAGATAGATAGATAGATAGATAGATAGATAGATAGATAGATAATGAAAGTACTGAGATAGATAGATAGATAGATAGATAGATAGATAGATAGATAGATAGATAGATAGATAGATAGATAGATAGATAATGAAAAATGGATTGTATTTTAATTATCCGTTTAATAAATTTCCCTGAGAACGTATTTGCATAATAAATATCTATGGAATGGATTGATCCTAGAAATAAATATTTTAATCAAATCCTTCCACATTGATATTTATCAGCAGCTGCGAATTATCAATTTTTACGATGAGGGGAGCTCAATCGCCTTTCTTGGCACATAAAAGACGAACGTATTCGAATTGCGTTCAGAAAATGATACGGCCACAAATCACTGGGGTTCATATAATTGCGGATACAATAAATCACTGGATCTGAAAGTTTCCGTACCTACAACGTTCGGGTTTTCCTTTGAGGCACGGTTGATTTCTCTGCGAACCATTAATTTGGAAGATTCACAATAAGAAACGCTGGTTTGACCAATGATGCATCAAAACCTGAAACAAATCCCGCTGGGTCCAAAATGTGTAATTATTGGCACATTGATATCTAGCGAACGTCTAAATGTGTATTGAAAGGGAAAGTGAGAACTTTACTCCGATCGGAAAGCATCATCAGACGCTTAAAAGAAGGTCTATAGTAAAGCGTCAATTCCTTTGGCGCCAGAACAGTTATACAATGGACATACGATATAGGAAAAGATAGTCATATACATACAGACCATTACCAACGAAGATATTAAACATTTTCTTAGCACGGTTGGTCAAGGACATTGACGAAAAAACTACCGTTTGCGTGTAAAGGATCCCCACTCAAATAGACATCTTTTCAATGCGGAAACGGATTCGTTTCGACTGAAGACTGCGTGTTGACTTTCTCAATAGCAGAAGACCTTCATTAAATCTGAATCGCTTAGACTGAGTGCTTTCTATTCCCAACGTCACAAACGAGACTTGTAACTCATTCGGACTGTTGAAGTACCATACTTAGTGCATCCATAACAGCAGTAGTGTATCTAGGACAAGATAACCTGACGGATCCTATTCCTCTTCAGGCTGGTTTTGAGTTCAGTATTTTTCTAGTTTCTTGCCACCTCACAGCAAGAGAAACCAATCAGCCCATTTATTTAAGGCAGAGCTGTATGTGGGGATGAAATATTCTTCCCTTTCCCAAGACCATTCGTGCGAAAATGAACGTATCATTTCTCTTAAAGAGTAGCTAAACGTAAACCTTATTCTTATCCATCCACTTCTATGTCGCAATAAACTCCAAATATAAACCTTACTGTGACAAAACAACAATAGGGTCGGGTTGTATTGTATGGTATTACCGAGACACTGTGGGTGCGCGCTAAAGAAACCGTAATCCCGAAAATATGTTTGGTCCTAGTGTGATCCTTTGATAAATGTTTCCTGGCGGGTCAGTTGTTTTTACATTTGCACTTCAATATGACAAGTAAGTCCAGTTTCAAGCCGGAGAATGGACTAAGGCGGAAAACTGGCGCCTCATCACCAGTTGCTTCGAATCGCTGGAACTCGACAGCCTAGAAGGTCAGTTTATCTAAGGGAAGAAAAAACCTGATTTGAAACTTCCATGCATTTCGGTCATATGCAAATACGAATAAAAGCAATCGAAATCAATCTAGACAGAAAACCCAGAATGGAACCCCGAAAACGGTTGGTCGTCAATACAGACAATTTTCTGATAATTCCTGCGGTCTAGCCATCCCCAATGCCCTGTATTATTTTGGATGTTGTCGGTAAAGCTGACAAGTGTGGTCATGTAGTCAGGGTTGCGCACGGCCTCCATATACCATCGAAAAGGTAAAGGGAAATTCTGAATTCAAACCTCCTGCCATCTTGTAGATATTGCCTCTTTAACTTTTGTGAGAAGGGACGGACTAACCTCAACAACCCCGCTGAAAAAACAACTAGCAAGCCATTGTATTATTTTGAATTGAATGCCACCATGAACTACAATATGAGATGACCCCAGCGACCCCAAAATGCGCTGAATAGATTAATGATTTCAATATAAAATTACGTTTAAACGTTATTCAGCTACAATGCTTTTTTTAATGTAAGGTTTGGAAATGATAATTCTAATATTAATTTTTTAGAGAAATAGGTTTCCCAAGTCATTTTCCAATAAAGATAGGATTTCCTTCCTAACCTTTTGTTTAAAGTTGTGCGGAACGTCAATATCTTGATTCTACCATTATTTCCTCTTCCAGTTACATGTTCATTATAGTTGTTGCTCTTATTGAAAGTCTTCAAATGATGGTGTTTCTGTTATTTAGTTCAGTCTTTTGTGTTTCTGGCTTTTACTAGGATCCCTGAGCATATGCGGTATTGTGGTATAGGTTGGATTATACTGTGATGGGTGTGTTCTTGTGGTAATTGAGTCAGTTGTAAAAATGAATGGGTCGTGAATCAGATTTGCTAGATGTAGGATTGTCAATGATGACCAGCCTTTCTCCACTTGACCATCGGTCTTGTGCTACAAATTAATGTAAACTCATTAATTAAACATTCTTTTGTGCTGCTGTAGCGAAAGTCCACAAGGTTCGAAGAAGGGTGGACTTCTTTAAAGCTCAACTAAATAATTATTTTTTTATTCTTTCTACCGAAATGCAGTTTGAGATATTCTTGGTAAAAGAACCCATACAGAGAACGAAATCTAGAAGAATTTGTCGACAAAACAATGTTTCTTCACACGAAATACTATTTTGTATATGAAAATTCGGTATATCTATTTCTTCTGTCATCTGTGTATTAGACGACCTCTTTTTAGAAATATTATAAATTAACCCATTTCAAAATATCCCTGTCCTGTCGGCTGGGGCTTCAGAAGACACTTCTGCAGATGGGTAAGACCCCCCACCACCAATGAGGCGTCCTAGGTATGATGATAAACTACATCCGACAGCAAGACCTCTAATCGGGAGGTTTTGAGGAACGTGGAACGACCTCTTAATTGCTGGAGTTCCCAGGTCCGTCCTGAACCGGGTTAGTAGCACCTGTTAGGATCCCAACTATAGGCAAATAGTTAACCCCAAACCTAGGGCCAACACTCTATGTACAAATAGGTTTTAAAATCGGCAATACATTATCAAACAAATTATTACCAGCAATATATTTTTGAAAGAAAGAAAATATTACAAGGAATATAAATCTTGTTGGCATTAAATAAGCCATTGAGGTTAGTATGCCGCAAAACAAAACAAACCAAACCAAACCAAAATATCTCATCTTGAAGATTGTCCGTGAAGGGCAGGGCGAAGACGTGTGCCACTTACGTCTTTCCTGTTGTCCTTTATCGCTTGTCTGTACTTCCTCTCTGTAAAGATCATAAGAAGCCGCTGGAGCGCTCGCTATCCTCCATTTTGTGGAGAGGACGCAAGTATTAGGTCGACAGAGAAGTCTGTGCACAACGTCCATGTCATGAGGGTTGGACAGGGCATGCCACACTTGGCGAGTCACAAGCTCGCCTCGAGGTTGGCTTTCCTACGCCGCGCGTTGACAGGAGATTCGATTATGGCGGGGATTGTAAGGGAGGCATTTCCTTGCCTTACCATAAATCCCCCCCATCTTTTGGTCTGGGCGCCGTCGTAAGCTACGGGTTCTATCGAGTTTCCTTCGCGAGTGTCGATATGCCTAGGCGTTCATTCCTCGGTCCAGTGACCTTTCTCAGCCTAGGAGGGTCTTTTATCGTTATCTAGTGGAGGGGGCCGCATAGAATGTGACCTTGGCCTGGAATAAACGGCTTCGCACACTTTCTAACATTGTCCCCGGGTCCGCCCCTTATGGGACCATGTCGCGAGTTGACGGCTTGTCTCGCTCGCGAAAAGCTCGTGCTCATTGATCGCGCATACGCGTGTGACAGTGTGTCGCCTCCGTATTCTGGGGTGAAACGAATGGTGTGTCTAACGCTGCTGGCCACGGCCCGAATGGTGATTTGGACGACGCGACAGGAGACAGTTTTGCGAGGCAACCGTCTTTCCCATCAGAATCTGATACGATTCTTTGAGCATCAACTAAAGATGAAGATCAAAACTGATAGAAAACGCTTGCATTCGACAGTCTTCAGCGAAAGGTGGGTGAAAGAGGCGAGCTTGGTTCGTTTGAACAGGGCTAGCCTTGATTTTCTCTTTTAGGCCTACCTATGTCACATCGAGGTAGTTTCCTGTGGAGACCTCGCCTGGTTAGAGTAGACAAACTTTTGTGTACCTAGTTAATGTGAGTAAGTGTTGCTCCTGGCCTGCTCCCGGTAACATCTTTGGTTATGATCCCAGTTAAGGTTCCCAACCTCCCCAGTTTGTTTTGTCCTCATTTCATCTCGATTGGGTCAGTTTTATTGATTCGCCATGCCATTTTCTCTTTTCCCTCTCCCTTAGCGAGAGAGCCTCTTGATTTTGTTTAATGGGCAGAATAAAGCGGCTTCTCCTTTTTGAGGGTTGGATGGGTCCTGCTAACATCAGTTAATATTTATTTTGCCTTGTTTGATATTTAGTTTGTTTTGGGTCACACCCACGCCTTTCATTGTCATATATTAGATTTTTATCTATGAAATATTTATTATCATCAAATTTTTAAATCTCGGGGTACGTTTTGTAGGTACCCCGGAAAGGATGCGATATTATGGTGTATAGAGGATTGATTGGTGACGGACGAGTTTTTGTGGTGAATGCGCAAATTGTAACGAGTGAATGGGTCGTGAATCGGATTAGCTAGGTATAAGACAGTTAGTGAAGACCAGCCTCAACCCCTTACACCCTTTTCGGCTTTGTGCAATAATTGTATTTTAATGCAATAAATATCAATATCTCACCTTGAAGAATTTCGGTAAATAAATGACGCCTCAACACATCACGAAATTAATAACCTAAACAAAGTCTCTGTGTGTGTGTCAGTGATACTTTTTGGTGATTCAGAGGAACATTAATTGGTAAAAATTTACAATCATCTATTACATCTTTTCCGCATTTTGAACTGGAGATTTTCCAGTTAGATACCATAGAGAGCCTCAGAATTGCATTAGATCCCACATCTCCCTGTTAATGGACCAGTTATATCGTCCATTAACATATCAGGTTATCTAATTATTTCACTGATTGATAAGATCTGTCCGCAAATTTCCTTTTACTTGCCAATAGTTTCAGTCTTGAGAAAAACTATTCCCCATTTCAAGATCTATATTATCAGGAATAATAGTCAAGGGAAACGATATATGCGTTTACACCGGTTAGATCCTCCCATTTCGAATCACTTCGAATCCCATCGACACAGTAGAAGGGATACAAGCAGACAATCTGATTGGTGGTGACAATCATTACGTCTTCAAGAGCATAATGTCCTCTAGTGGGGAAGATTATTTGCAAAAGCTGAACACAAAGATATAATCAGATTGTGTGGGAGGATTTATATTAGATAACCAGTGTTCTTATAAACTTTGAAGTTAGTTCGACAGAGAAATGCTTTTAAATTTATAATATGCATCATTCGCCGAACAATAAGAAAGAAGAGAAAATCTAACAAGCCGCAAAAAATTTCGAATGGAATGAATATATATATATATATATATATATATATATATATAGTACAGGTAATAAATCCGTTTTTGTACATTTATGTATTCAATCTACACTTTAAATTAAAAAAAAAGAATGAATATTACAAACTACCTTTTCTACCGTAAACTCTAAAGGTTTTAAATTTGCCAGTGTGGGCTTTTCTTCCTCGAATCCGAAAGGTATTCTCAATACCGAACATCTGGGATGTTCGATTTGGAGGAGTTGTACTCGATTAGGATTAGGTGGGTTGATCTTGACAAAAATGATGTGAAAAAAAGTGGATCAAAGAAGAATAGGATGGTTTTGAAATCTTGGAATCAGTTCGGAACATCCTCCCCCAAGAAAGATTTCAGGAAACCACGATACTATTTAGACTACAGCAATGTTTTTTCTACCGCGCGCCACGTCGTTTGAAATGATTTGATGTGCGTTGGTAGATATTGCGTTCGGATAGGGTTACATTTAGCAACTCGGAAAATGAAGTCTACGAAACTAGTTCGAATTTCAGCCGCGTATATGTTCCGGCATTTTTATATGCTCTCCGCTTGTGGTTGGCGACCAGCCTAGAAGAAGCGTAAATCATAATTCAAATCCGTTATGTACGTCTAGCGAGATGAATGCTATACAGGGGCGTCGAAAAGATTGTTGGAGTCAAAATTAACTGCCATGAACGAATGCGAATTCTGTTTCAAAAGAAGACTCTGTGCTTGTCTCTTGCCAAATATTCTTCTCTACGATGAAAAGAACTTGGCTATGTACAAACCAAATGTAAGAGTCTTAAGGGCGACTCACTCTCCCCGCTATTATTTGCAATCAACATTCCTATTGACATGGCAGCTCCTGAAGATGGTAGTTCCAGTTGTGGTTGGAGCACTCGGATTGATTGGAAAAGGTTCCAATAGACTTATTGAAGTGATTCCTGGTAGTCCATACCTTTAAGAAATACAAAACATTTTACTCACAATTACAGCTCACACATTACGAAGAGATTGTTTTGTTTTTTACAAAAATGATCAGTGGAAGATGTTATGAAGCCATTTCTGACCATAGGTCTCTGGTTGGGACCCGAAAGGAAATGTGTATACAACAGAAATCAAAGGAAATAATAATAACACTTTCATTCTGCTGTGTTGTATGTAACATAATTATGCTTTTTTGATTCCCATTCATTATTTCCTTATCTGTTATCCTTTCTTTTGTCCCCCTCCTCTTCACTCATTCTTATAATACAGTGAACAAGCGTAAGAATGAAAGAGAGGCTGCTTACAATAGAAGAGAACCACTCGTCTTTCATTCATTATCCTCTTTTACAAGTCAAAAGCTTATAAAAGTAATTCTCTGTAATAGAGCTTTCCAATTTATATGCTTTCTTCCAAGAACTGTAACAAACGTTCGTTCAACATAGTTGCAGTATGAACCACATGTTTGCTCCGCCGGTGTTAAAGAAACGTAAATGTACCTGAAAAGGCGTCTATAACAGGAATTAGATAGCCACCTCAGTAGACTCTATAATCTGAGAATATTTTCCAACCGCTGCTTTGTGGAACCAACTACCAAAATGATGCTATCCTGGTCACCGCAATCTTAACCTGTCTACGGTTAATCGTTATCTTTCTCACATACCCCCATAAACTGTGCCTCTTACTCTGTAACCCTCTACCTCGAGTGGCTCTTTGGCCTTCTACCTAAAGAATATCATTGTAAAAAAATGTCTACTACATCAGAGATCATTTTACTGAATATTTTCTTTGGCTTTGAATCAATTCATTCTAAGGTGCAATGTTTCCTTTTCAAATCTCTCGGCCATATTCCGCTCATATCATCACCAAGTTCAACTGATTTTGAGATTTTTAGACAATATTTACTGTTTTTGCCACTCTTTGTTACAGTATTTGACGTGTACTGTCTCTATTTTTGTATATACAAACGACCATTATTGTTATTTATTGTATATTAAATACAATTACGGCACGTGGCCAAAAGGGGGAGGGGTTCAGGCTGGTCGTCACTATCTTATACCTAGCTAATGCGATTCACGACCCATTAAAATTTTCGCATTCACCATAAAAATTCGTCCATCACCAATCAATCCTCCATACACCACAATACCGCATCGTCTCAAGGGGGGACCTACAAAACGCGTCCCATGCCATAAAAACCTAATGATTATAAAATTAATACTGAAAAATTTATGGTTGAATAAAATGAGAGGTGAGGGAATGAACCCCAAAACAAACTAAACATCAACAGAAAGTAAACTAACCATAACTGACAATTATCAGCGAATAAATTCTCCATTTAAAACCACCAGATTTTTATAAATCCCCGTTTTTAAAATGGCAAAAAGATTGAACAATGAATTATTATACATAACTCTGACGTAATAATTCTTTGCTTCATAACTCTGATGTAATAATTCTTTTCTTCACTCTGACGTAATAATTATTTGCTTCATAACTCTGACGCAATAATTCTTTGCTTCATAAATCTGACGTAATAATCGTTTGATTCATTCTGACGTAATAATTCTTTGCTTCATAACTCCGGCATAATAATTCTTTGCTTCATAACTCTGATGTAATAATTCTTTGCTTCATAACTCTGACGTAATAATTCATTGCTTCATAACTCTGGAATAATAATTCTTTGCTTTATAACTTTGATGTAATAATTTTCTCTTCATAACTCTGACGTAATAATTCTTTGCTTCATAACTCTGCCGTAATAATTCTGTGCTTCATAACTCTGGAATAATAATTCTTTGCTTTATAAATCTGATGTAATAATTTTCTCTTCATAACTCTGACGTAATAATTCTTTGCTTCATAATTCTGGCGTAATAATTCTTTGCTTCATAAATGTGCAATGAAAAGTTCAGCCTAGATTAATGTATCTTTCATTGTATATAAACATTGGGTTTTGATTTTTTCCCCATCCCTCGATGATTGTGTAAATAAAGATTCATGCTAGGGCTTTTCATAGAAAAAATGAGGTATTTTGGTGATTGTGGTGTGACAGCTAAGAGTAAATGCGTTGTTTTGGTGAAAGGAAAATTGTAAGTACGAATGGGTCAACGCGTGAGATTAGTTAGTTTTGACGTAGGCCTAGAGAAGACCAGTCTTTCCCCCATCCCCACTTTTTAGCCCTTGGTGCACATTTTGTATCTATTATTGCAAATAAATAGGAAGATATTTAGATGACGTGCGCCCTCTCGATAACTTAATGTTAATTTCTAGCCAGGTATTTCAAGTATTTTTGGGGAAATGTGAAATAATATGAGGTTATGCGGTTTGCCCCAAATGTTAAGATTCTATATTCTGTTTCAATCATATCATCGGTGTTAACATAGAAACTGACATGGGCACACTGTACTTGCGATTAAGACACAGCCTGCTTCTTGCAAGTGGTCGTCAAATTCTTTATTTTCAATATCTCGAAGGCTGAATATCTCCGGATAGATATGAGATCTGTTGGAATGAGAAGAAATCATTTCAAAATGTTATGTATAAAAAAGAAGACGTTTAGTTGAGCCAGCAGCTGGAGAATGTCATCAACCACAATCCCAAAATCAAGAAGTCCACTACCAGAGGGTGTGGCGCAGGTGGGGGTACATCAGTTAAACGGCCTACGCGACGAGGACTATCCCTTACATAGTGGTGCTGCCCAGAGTAGTCCAGGGTCGATGTCCTGGGTTGAAGAAATGGGTAAAGAGAAAACAGTAAACTATCTCCAATATGACTGTAACTCACGAGTCAAGATTTTTCACGATTATGTCTCTCCCAACATGAGGACTCAAAGCTCTCCTGATGTGAATCCCCGGGTCATCAAGTGGGATCAGCATGCGATCTTACAGCATCTATGGTTTTGTTGAAGACTTGAATTGGAGACGTGATGGCTGACAGGAACGCCAACCGCCTAATCCGAGCGTCCATTGGCTTCCGAGGCCGCATTTTTTTCTAAGTTGAATATAGGTAGAAATTTATTTGAAATTCAACTGATTTTTCTGTTGCTTATCTTTGTTTTGAGTTGCTAATTCTATATTCTATGGAGCAGGGTATGTGTTTGATTATATTTTTTCAAAATTTTAATCACCCTCCATCCATAATCAAACACATAACATCCTTCATAGAATATAGAATTAGCAATAACTCTTCCAGTGAAGATTTCTTTTACAAGCATAGTACATTTTATAACACTGCCTTATAAATAGCGGCTATAAATGCCCTGACATCAAATATATAAAACATGACAGCGATAGTAGAAATAAAAATAGAAACAAAAAAATAATTTGGTACACACCGCCATTTAACGAAATGTTTAGCACTAAGTTAGGCCAGAAGTGTTTCAATTTAATTGAGAAACACTTCCCATGAAATAATCCACTTAGTAAGATTTTGAATAGAAATGTAAATTAAGTTATAGTTGTACAGATAATCTTGAAAAAAATTATTAAAAACATAAAAATAAAATTTTAAATCAATACAATAATTGTCATTCCAAAACAGCAAAGGTTAATCCTACCAACATGTGTAATTGTAGAAATCCTAACGAGTGCCCATTGCAAAAGAGGTATCAAACCGATTCCCTTGTTTAACTAAGTACAATTATAGAGAATCCAGCAATTAAAGAATTTTATATCGGCAGTACCAAAAATTCCTTGAAAGCTAGGTAGTATTAACATATTATCTTTTAACAACAACGCGTACAAAATAGGACGTCCCTTGTTAAATATTTTTGGTGCTTAAAAGAAGTCAACAAAATCCCTACGGTAAAATGGAAAATATTTTTAAAAAGCTAGTTGTAAATCTTGTGTTTACAGGAAAATTTCCTCAAATTTTTCTAACAAAAGAGCTCTGTTAAAGCAAGGAAGTAAATTAACGTTGAGATGCCGACACAGTCTAGATTTACCTTCAAATATAGTAAAAGAATTATAAAAAACAATTACCTATTACAATTTTATAGCCATCATTTTATAAGTATATAATAGTCCATCCTCTACGGGTAATTTATTTTATTTTATTTTTATTTATTTCTTTTTTATTTTCGTTAATTCAATTTTAATATTGCTATGTTTTGCCGTCTATTCAGTATTATTAGCATCGTATATAGATGTTCCACCTGTTTAATTTTACCTATAGCCCTCTGAATATAATTTTTTTTAAATTTGTTTCTGATAACTTTATGTTTGATTAACCTCCATTGCCACTTCAACAAATACAACTTCATATTTGGCTGCATTCATGATACATTCGTCGATGGCATATTCACCATAATCGTCACGAAAAAATAACTCACCCACATCCACCCTCTGGGCTTATTTTTCTATTTAACTTAGACCTGACTTTTAATTGGTTAAACGGGACATACCCACACAATTATATTTTTAATTCTGGCCTTAAGCCCCCTGTTTAACTTTCGGAAAAGAGGTAACGATTTGTTTTTAAATTTCATAATTTTTATCGCCAGTTACCTACCATCGCCTGAGGAAGTACAATCATAGTATTGAAACATGAAACCTTTTGTGTAGCAGTTTAAAATAATAATATTTTGCTCTACTTTGTATTCAGCACTCATATATATATATATATATATATATATATATATATATATATATATATGAACCGTCATATATATTGACGTGCTTTACCGATTTCGCCACAGAGGAGCGTTCTGTTAGCAAGTTCGATTGCGCAGATATGAATGTACGTGAGAGAATCATGGAATATTGTATTTTAAAAACAGTAAAATCGACCTTGCTAACCGAAACGCTCCTCTGTGGCTCAATCGGTAAAAGCACGTCAGGCGATATGACTGTTCTGTATAGGATACAGGTTCGATTCCTGTCAGTGGACGCATATTTTCTATGACAATTTCTAGGACATTCAGGCCGGTAAATGTTGTTAATACTGTTTATTATAAACAGAGCATTTACTTAAATATTTGTATCTATAAAAAAGAATGTATAAACATAAAAATGTCTTAATATATATATATATATATATATATATATATATTGTTTAAATTAGATATATTTCAGAGTGCTCGATTTCAGAGACAGAAATATATATAGGAAGCGAGATGTCAACAAGTTGACACCAACATTGTATGGTAACTATCACTTTAACGCTCCAATACGATCTTCAGAACAATGTCCTCTCTCTCTCTCTCTCTCTCTCTCTCTCTCTCTCTCTCACTATATATATATATATATATATATATATATATATATATATATATATATATATATATATATATAATGCCACACAAAAGTTTTAAGGTTTGAAAAGAGAAAGGTTATCTTAAAGTGCTATTGAGAGTGATGGAACTGTGTTGAATTTGAAAGATAGGCTTCAAACGAATCCAGCAACGTGGATCCCGAATGCGTTTGAGATAAGTTTGAAGCAGAAAGAATTGTAGCAGATGTCCACAAGCCTCGTTCGGAGACGGCGGACGTCCGCAATTAAACATACGAATAAAAGATGCCGGAAACATTTCGTCACACTCTACATGGAAATCTTTTCGACTGGCACAGCTCGTGAGTGGCATTTCAAAAGTCAGTATCCATCGCAATTCTGTGGTGTGGCCAATGGAAAAATGTTTCATTCTGACTTTTATATTCAAGTTCTCAGTGGAGATCTCCCTAAAGGGGGTGCTGAATTTTGTAAATTGGCTAAATGCAGTCACAGATAAAAGCAGACTTTGAAAGTTAAAGTGTGCCAATTCCAAATAAATTGCATCAAGCTATTTATAACTCTGTGTAACAGCAATGTCTTCAATGTCTGCTTCTGAATGACTTTCAGCTGGAACACGAATGATTGCTCAAGTTAATTACACCCCTTTTATTCCGAATTATAAATCTATGATGTAATTTTACTCATATTATGTTAATAAAAATTCAGGTAACGTTTTCATTTTCCCAGACAACCCGTATATATGTGGGCGTATGATAAAATACCTATGTTTTGAACTTATTCTTTAGATTTACACACATGCTAGACGATGTGTATATAATATACATTTGTTATTTTATCATGCTCTCGGTGCAACTGTAGCTGACTTTTACAATATTTTTGTTGAATATTTTGTGGAGAGTACTTGATTCTGGGAAGTGTTTGTATAAAATTTTGATGAATATTTTTCCTACGTTTGTTTTTACGTTTTAGTTGTACGGTCTGTTGAACCATATGATGTTTCTCTTCCTGTTGGATTTTTTTGTTCTCTCTGGTGTGTATGTGAGTGTTGCCGGGTATCTACTATCTTTTAGGGCTGTTTCGTAGTGTTTCTTAACTTTGTTGAATATGGTTACATTGGAAGATTTTTCAGAAAGCCTGCGGTTAATTGATTGTAGTATCTACTTGATTATAGATGGCGGGTGATTGGAAGATGTGTTTATATACAGTGGTTTATCATTGGGATTTCTGTATAGTTTATATATACCTTTTCTTAGGTTGGAGGTAACATCTAGACAATCTACTTCGTTTAGGTTAGTTTTTATGTCTATGACGAATCCCATAATTTTGAAAATATTTATTATTGCTTTTCTAGTTTTGTCTGTGTATTGTTTGTTATAGTCTTTTAAGATTATGAGACCGTCGTCCCTGTAGAGTCCAGTATTATTTCTATCTATTATTTTGCTTAGTTCATGTAGTAAATATATACCTATGATTTCGCAGGTTTCTGCGCCGTCAAAGATTTCCATTGTAGTGTCAATGATCCCTTCTTTCTTTATCCATGCGTATTCATTGTCAGATAGTATTGATTTACGGGAGTGTTTAATGATTTTGATTTAATTTGTGTTTTTTTCTTATTTGTTCTTGAGCTAAGGTGATGGCCTTATCTAGCATGGATTCTGTTATAGAAGGGTAGAATTCTTTTATGTCAAGTTGTATAAATTGGCAATTATGTTTGCTTTTTATTTTGTGGAACCAGTCTATAGTCTTTGTGTTTTTCCACTGGTTTACTTCTGACTTAGCTCAGAATTAATTCTTTCTAGTATCGTTTTACTTATTTTACCTAGTTCAATTTTGGTTGGATCTATGTGTCTGCATGTTGGGTTGGGTTTGAAATTTTCTTTGTGGTCTTTTAGTGTGATAAAGGCTTGCCCCTTGCTGATGCAATTTATTTGGTCATCTAGGTCTAATTTTTGGGCGATTGCTTTAACTTCCTTATTGATATCATGTTCTATTGTTTTGGTGCTTTTTTGTATGTTTTAGTTATGTTGTCTTTGAGTAATTTATTGTATATCTATTTGTGTGTGTGTGTGTGTGTGTGTGTGTGTGTGTGTGTGTGTGTGTGTGTGTGTGTGTGTGTGTGTGTGTGTGTGTGTGTGTGTGTGTGTGTGTGTTTGCTCAGGCATGTTTTATTGAAGACTACGGGACTATGTTTAAGCTTTCTTCCGATTTGTTCTTGCTTTCTCGCAATTTTCCTTGTATTTGCATCTAAGTTGTTGAAAAAAACTTCGTCCTTAATGGATTGCTGAGCACTTTCTGTTATCGTCAACCTTCATCATGATTCTATGTTTTGGTTTCAAATAGGTTGCTTTTATTTTTATAATGTTTTGGGGTATTCAGGCTGTGTTGTTGGATTAGTTTATTATTCATTGGGGGGGTATTTTCTTATTTGGAGGATAAGTTATTAAATACATTTAGGTTGTTTCTGCCAGTATTAAATCCTATTTTGTTGATGTTGGGTCTTTGTATTTTAATTGAAATGGCTTCGAGAATTTGTAAGATTTTTTCAATTGTTTTTGTAGAAGATTTTGGTATTGTTGGTTATGATTTTACTTATTTCAGAGGATTTGGATCTCCTCTTAGTGGTACAGTGTGTTGTTATAAGATGATTTTTCATGGCGCTGGTGTCATCAAGATGGTATGTAAGATGACGGGAGAGAGTTGTGGTTGTGTGTCCGATGCATGTGCTAGCGAGAAACAATCTCGAAACCGGCAAGAAAATATGTACACTACATTGATTGTATTAAGGAACGGTTTTTTCCTAGTATTATTTCTAAAAATTAGTTCCGAGGTTTTAAATTTGGTGTAGTATATTATTAATTTTATATGTTTGTGTTTTGAGACGGGTTTAGTGTATCTGCGAATGGTATCAGTCATTGTTAGTCCATCAAGTTTATAGTTGCTGTGCATTTGATTCCTATAGAAAAGGTTAATGGTGTTATTGTTGTCTTTTTTTTCTTTGTTGTAATTATTGATATTTGAAAGATAGTGATTTATATGTTGGTCGACTAATTTATTAGGGAAAGTGTTGTCTATGAGTGTTTGTTTTGTATTGGCAAGTTCTCTGTAAAATATTGTTCTGGATGAGGAGACGTAAAAAGCTCTATTGATTAAGTTTTTTAGGGCTATTTTATATTTATCTGGGCATTCGCTATGGAAGTTGAGCAGGTAGGAGTTTTTACTTGTTTTACGTATTTTGTTGTTGATATTTAGTTCGACTTTTAAAATGGAGTTTTCCTTAAAGGTCTGTTTAATTTGATTGTGTCGTGTTTTTGCGTTGTTATAAAGATATCTAGTGTACATCGTAGGTTTAGTTGTATGGTTATTAAATATGGTGTTTTCGATGTGAGATATATAGAATTCGGCGAACCCATAGATATGCCGTCGATTTGGATATTTACGTTACCTCGTGGGTCGTAGAAGGGAACTTGTATATATATATATATATATATATATATATATATATATATATATATATATATATATATATATATATATATATATGCGTGTGTGTATTAATGTATATTTATATATATATATATATATATATATATATATATATTGTGTATATTTCGGCAGCAATTTTTCATTAATGCATGTTTCATTAAATAATATAGACAAGTTTTGTCTATTTATTTTAGGTAAGTGATAATGTGATTAAGCTTATCAGACAATACGAAAGGAACTTACTTAAAATAAATAGACAAAACTTGTCTATATTATTTAATGAAACATGCATAATATATATATATATATATATATACACATGTATATATATATGTATATATATATTTATGTATACATTTTATGTATATATATGTATATATTTATGTGTGTATATACATGTATGTACATATATGCATATGTGTCTATATATATGTGTGTGTGTGTGTGTGTATATATATATATATTTTTGTGTTTATATATATTTATGTGTATATGTAAGTGTATACATATATATCTATACTTATGTGTGTCTATATTTATATATATATGTGTGTGTGTGCGTGTATGTCTATGTATATTTATGTATGTATATATATATATGTATGTATATATTATGTGTATATATGTTTTTATGTATGTATATATACACATGTGTGTAAATATATACATATGTATGTATATATATGTGCATGTGTAAATATATATATTTATGTGTTTATATATATATTTATGTGTATATATATAAGTGTATATATATATATACTTATGTGTGTTGATGTATGTGTGTGTGTGTGTGTGTGTGTGTGTGTGTGTGTGTGTGTGTGTGTGTGTGTGTGTGTGTGTGTACACCTAGACGACTGCCAATGGGCAGGGAATGAAATGAGCAGTCATAAAAAGAGGTAAACCTAATTATGTCTACAGACGCCCAGACTGCTTAATTTTGAAAATGAAAGTTTTGACAGAGAGAATATTAAAAAGACAGTCCTGACAAGTGACGACGGATATAAAGAAGACAATTGATGTGACATTTCCGAATAAAGAAACCACAGGAGAAATGATGCGTTTGACATTTTCATATTTATTGAGTTTAGTCAGGCACAGGACGATAGAAGAATCAGAAGCTCTTTTCATGCGCATAGGGAACACAGCCTGAATGTGAATCAGTCTTTCGTGTCATTGCTATGACGTGTTTTTCAACACCTAACCCTCCTTCCTATACATAAAAGGCATCTCCGACACATGACAATTTTTTCTAAGGCTACTTTAATTAATTTGTCAATTATGTGCTTAGCGAAATCTACCAGTTCATTAAAATAATGTGTATATAGAGAATATATTATATATGCTCTATTTATTATTTCTGATACCTATTTTGCCTCAGTGCAGGTGTGATACTAATGAAGAGTTGGGTTTATCTCGACCTCAAGTGTTTCTCTTAGATGGACCAGCAGATAATTCCTTTTGTAGGTCAGTCTTCTAAATGGCATCCACTTTGACCGAAAGGGAAGTAAAGGAGTTGGTTAAGAAATTTGGGGTATTAAGCGACAGAAAAATCGGAAACATTTTCTGTATTAACAGTTCTACTTGGGATCCAGAAGTGATCTGGTCCACCCTTGGCGGGTGACAGACGTGTCCACCTGAACCCTCCATTTTTAGATGGAAGAGGACTTTGTAGAAGTAAGCAACAAAATAACAGAACTTGCCTCAAGTGTCAGCTACCTACCTACCAACCCAGGCGAGTAAGCGAAACCCTGAATAAAACATCAACATATATGGAAAACAGTGTTCACGTCCTCCATGTGGCGTTTGTCTTTGCACGTGTTACGTTGTGAGCGTGCATCGCACCTTTTCCCAGCTTTAGATGGACATCGACGAGATCGAGAATAGAAATGCAAACTGGATTAATCATTCGTGGAAATGAACAATTTAGGGAGAGTCTGGAGACTGTCACCATAAACTGATACGAGCTTTTACAGACACACTACCTCCACACATCCAATCATCACAAATAAGCAGTATGAAGATGATGAAAGCCACAACACCGGACTTAAAAAGAAAAAATATAGATGGCTTGTTTTTCTCTTCTTCCACACAAAAACCTTCCAACTTACACACTCAACCGTTTATGTAGAACCCACACAGGAGTAGTATCATTTGGTTTGATAATCATATAAACGAGTGAAACTGACTGTCGCCATGAAGTGTTGATACCTTTGACCAAACAACTTTTTAGATCAAGTCACTGGATTACTTCAACCAATCGGGTCCTCAGGGACACATAGCCCAACGGATAAAATCGTCAGTTGAAATAATCCGGAGACTTGAACCAAAGAGTTGTGAGTTCAATACCTGGCTACAGCACAGATGAACAATAACTTTGCGATTTTAGTTACTAAAAGGAAATAAATGATATTGAGATATCCGGAAGAGGCATGGCACGTGGAACTAGAACAATCTTCGCCGGTGGATGAAGTAAAGAGCTCCGTTGGAAACTGCAGTCACCTGAAGAAGGAGGGTACAACGGCTGCAACATCGGGAATAGGGCAACAGTGCCAACAATGTAAATAAAATTTTAGTTTTCATTAATCTTGTGACTTAGTAACATTCATACAAGTGTACAGTCTGTACCAGAGCCACAGTCAGTGATGCATCTGTGATGCAATTATTGTCTTGTGCAAATCATTCAATACATCCAAGAGTCATACAGCGGATATCATTTAACAATAATAATTGAGTAGAACACATTAATGTTAATTGGTTTTTAGTCAAAGTCTTCCTGATTAGAACTACTAAGCATTTGCACTATTTACATTGTTCGAACTCTTGTCAGCATCTTTATTAAAATTTCACAACGTTTCGACCGTTTTATGCTCCGGTCTTCAGGCTGAACAATATAAATACATCATCTCAGAAATATATAGATTTCTATTCATATTTCTCGGTCGGTAAACGTATGATTTCAGCTCAAGGGATCGGACAAATACACCGCCCTGATCCGAGATCTACATGACACATCACATACACACATACACACATACACATACACACACATACATACACACATACACACACATACACATACACACACACACACACACACATACATACACATACACACACATACACACATACACGCAAACACACACATATACATACACACATATACACACATACACATACACACACACATACACACACATATACACACATACACACACACATAAACACACACATACACACTACCGCTAATTCCATTGACGCAAAATGATATACATGTGTGTCTGTTTTCGCGCATGTGTGTCCGTATATAAGAGTGTGTACGTCTGTCAGAGACCAGCATTCATAAGACTTAATTTATATTTCATTAAAAATACAATGGGATAGTTTGGGTCTTTTTCATACATTTTCTTTTGCAATAAAGACTGAAAGGCAAGAGAAATAACTGCGGTGTCACGTCACAATACCTCGTATTCCAGCAGAATTAATTTTCTATTTCAAAACAAGATGTATGAATCAATTTGAAAAGTCTAAAATAACATCGTCAGATAAGTGCACCTCCTAACAAGAAAAGTGTCTATTTGTGATAATGAAAGAAGGAAAATACTTCTCCAAAAACTGATACGATTCATGCTTACAACAGAATTTGACAATCCCAAAAAAGAAGATAGCACATCCATTAAAATCGTTCCCTGAAATAATAAACTGGAAAGTAATTAGCTAATTTCAATTTTTTATCTTCATTTTAAAATGTTTAATATTGTTTAAACGAGAATGGCGAAGTTTCTTGACGGAAAGAGTAAAAATAAACGAAAATAAAAATGAAAATACGGTAATTTTATTTTATTTTAATCCGATGAAATATTCACGCACGTGTTTTCGTATCGTGGGTGGTGACTGCTCTGTTCCCCTGGGCAATGGAGGTGGCGTTGGTGTTAGTCGCTGTTCAGTCAGTTAGTTGTGTGCCATGCATGATATACGCTTAAGCGATCATGTATCCTTCGAAACATGACTGACGAGGCAATAGGTTTTCCCGCAGTAGGTTGCCATTTCTTTCTGCTGTAGACCAGTTGTCATCCAAAGCTATAGAACCCGGTCTTTCCTGCTATTTACCCATAGCTGGGGAGAAGAAGGGAAATCATATCTTTCCCAAGGGTTCACACATACAAAATACTGGTGGGGGTAATGGAGCTGACTTCATTTTAAGCGCCTGACGATCGGTTCTGTCGAGATGCGCAGAAGAATTTTACTTCGTGTGCTCGAGCAACTCAATCCTTCTTGCAGACGCCTGCTCAGGTACATAGCACTACCATTAATGGTTCCAAAATAGTTCCATCTACCCAAATTTACTCACAAGGCTTCGGTCAAGCTGTGGTATGGTTTTCAGGCATTTTCTGGGGGTGCTGCACGCTGGGGTCCACCCCCTCGTTCGGCTGATGATATTAGGAAGTCGCCTTCGTGAGATTCGAACGGTCAGAAATCGAACGTTCTAACAACTCGGTTTGGTTTGGTTTCGTTTGGTTTGTTTTACGGCATATCAACCTCAATGGGTTATTTAATGCCGACAAGATTTTTATTACTGGTAATATTTATTTTCTACAAAACTGTATAGCTAGTAATAATGTATTGCTGGTAATAATGTTTCCTTTAAAAATTATTGCTAGTATTAAAACCTATTTTTACATTTTCATGGTGTTTTATCCCCAGTTTAACCCCAGTTTGCCTATAGTTGGGACCCTAACAAGTGCTACCACTCCGGGTCAGGGTGGACCTAGTAACACTAGCAATTAAAAGGTGATTGCACGCTGATCAGAGGCCTTGCTGTTGGATGTAGTGTATCGTCTTACCCAGGACGCGGATGAAGTTTATCGTCTTACCCAGGACGGCTAACCACTCGGGCATGGGCCCAGAATATTGAGCACTACATTCAACAAAATCAATGATAACTTATATTTAACTGAGATGTAATTCGAAGTAAGTAATTAATTGTGTGTGTATATATATATATATATAGATATATATATAGATATAGATATATATGTGTGTGTGTGTGTGTGTGCGTATACATAACACGAAATATTTGGGTGTTTTCTTTAATCAATAAGGGATCATGTCTTTTTAACTGATAAACTCAAACCACACAAAAGAGAGCGCGCCAAAAAGATGATTAAAAATGGAATTCGTTAACATGGGAGGGGAAATCCACCTGAAAGAAGGAAATTTCAAAGCGCCATTGATTTTTATACTCAATCATGTAAAGGGTTAGGGTTGGAAATATTTAGGACAAGATCTGAAACAGGAGTCGAAATGCTGTATCGGCCTCTGCCCTTCCCTTAGACAACATTGTTGGTGTGGAGACGAGAGGCGTTCTATACTGGCAACCTTCGATCTTCCGTAAAATCAAATCCTGTCTAGGAGAGGAAACTCCAGCCAGCGTCTTATCACCTATGTTGCTCTATCATCATGAGTTAAATAGAAAGAATTGTCCAATCGGAAATTCAGAGTCTCTCTAGATTGATGAATGTTATATATTATATATTATATAATATGAAACAGCGACTTGATATATTTTTCGATCACACATCCTGAATTTCCCTTCTTAGTAATGAGATATTGCATGACGGTAAGAAGAGGCATTATTCCGTACCAATCAATGAGCATGACTCGTGTTGCTAGAAAGGAAATATCTCATTAGTAAGGAAAATTGAGCCTCATAAGACATTGTATATTTTAATATCCTTTGTTTCGTACGGCATGTTTTATATACATTTACTTTCAATGATTTCCAAAGAATAATATTTTCTTACATGCATCAAGAAAGAGTTAATTGTATAAATAAAATAAAACCAAATACAAGAGGAAAAAATGCATCAATATGGCCGTCATCTTTTGGTTGAGTTCGTTTTTTATGATTGTCATTTGTCTTCCAATTTTTTGCCGGAGGTTTATTGGTTTCTTTCGAAGTTACTTTGAATTTAGTGATTTTGGCAGCAATTCTTCATGTATAGATGTTTGTTTAAAAACGAACGAAATTTCTTTGTTAATGATTTTCTGGATTTATTTCTATATTCGAATTATTTTCCTAGTTTGCGTCGAAAATCTTAATATACAGGGTGTCCATATAGTTCGCGTGCACTTTAAAAGTTTTATAACTTTATTTGTATTTGCGATAGAAATATTTTGTAAAATGGATTAGAAAGAAGTAAATCTATATTTTTTATGGTTTTATTGAAATTTTATTTAAGTTTCCACATGTCCTCCATCATTAGCAATACAAAGGGTAATACGATATTGCAGTTCACGGAAAACATTTGCCAACTGATTTGCAGTAATGCCTGAAATCACATTAGTTATTTTAGCTATACTTAAAACTAGGTATATTAAACTTTATAACATTTTTTACAGATTATTTCTATCGCAAATACAAATAAAGTTATAAATTATTTAAAGTGCAGACGAACTTTATGGACACCCTGTAGATTGGTTAAAGACTACAAAAAATTCTTTTGTGACCTTAAAACTCATGACAAAACTAGCGTCATTTAATAACCATAGAGAAACTTTTCTGCTGTTTCATACTAGACGCAATCGTCAGGCCGCCTGACAATTGCGTCTAGCATAAAACAGCCTGTCGCCTCTGAGTGTTGACTTCAATGTTCACTTTTATATTTATATTTACATACGCTCTATCTCTGAGCTCTATCTATTGAGTACTTTATCCCATAAATATACGACACCATAAAACTATATTTCTTCATATATATATATATATATATATATATGTGTGTGTGTGTGTGTGTGTGTGTGTGTGTGTGTGTGTGTGTGTGCGTGTTTCAAAATATAATATAATTTCACCTAAACTGATCGTCAGGGTCAAACTGGACAGTTTGACCCTGACGATCCATTTAGGTGAAACCTAGGTAGGTTTACCTGGCTCTTTAGGTTTATATTAGGTTTGCTCTACTTCGTGTATTGAGCACTTTGCGTAGTTACTTTTTCTCGTTTTGGATGTTTTTTTCTTTGGATTCTGAGCTTGAATTCTGGACAATTGTTTTCGCCTCAATTACATGTTCTTAGTTCTTTCTTTTTTTTATTCGTCATTTTTCCTTGGGTATTGGTTTGTTCATCTACAAGCCGAAACTCATATATATATATATATATATATATAATTGTTTCAGATAGATAGTTTTGCTCAAACGTTTAAGACCATTTGGCAAAATTATTATGTTTACAGGATATTGCACCATTCATTTTCTTTTAATATAAACAAAGAACTTGTTTGAGAGATGTGAATATGTTTTGCTACTCAAATAGAGCGGTTTTTCTAACATTGTGAAATTTCAATCCAAATGGTTTATACCAAGATTGCTGTTCATCAAATTATCCCCAAGCGATGGTTTTGATTCTGATCGAAGAAAAAGAAGGTAAAACAACTTCTAAATATAATAGTATCATCAAACGCATAGTTTGCTGATCTCCGACAATTTCATCGAACAGAATTCGGGTTTCTCTACTAACCGGGCGTTCAGATGTGAGTCGTAGAATTATTTCAATTGGTCAATGAAACAAAAATCCTGCAAACTTGCCCGAAAATAAAGGTTGACTGTAGAAATGAGAAGGAAGTCTATGGTATTCATTCACCAAAATGTATGAACATTGGACAGGCGAAAAAGGAGAAAACGTTTCACGTTCTGTGATGCATTCACATTGCAGCGGTGGGGTCTGTTGGGCGTGTCAACATTATGTCAGAAGATCTACGATTATACGTTGAAAAATAGACCATAAAAAGTATGTGAAACGTCCTCCCAGCCAGATGATTTGGTTTATATTTCCTGTAACCCTGGAACAATGATGAATTATCAAAAGTACATGGAACTGTTCTACGATAAACTAGACATTCACATTGCACATAAATAGTTGCATCAAATTTATGCATGATGGTGCACCATGCTACAAATCAA
>OZ038483.1:1840000-1862500 GCA_964036315.1 Acanthosepion esculentum | reverse complement strand
AAGTTCGTGTGCACTTTAAAAATTTATAACTTTATTTGTATTTGCGATAGAAATAATCTGTAAAAAATGTTATAAAGTTTAATGTACCTAGTTTTAAGTATAGCTAAAATAACTAATGTGATTTCAGGCATTACTGTAAATCAGTTGGTAAATGTTTTCCGTGAACTGCAAAATCGTATTACCCTTTGGGTTGCTAATGATGGAGGACATGTGGAAAATTTCAATAAAATTTCAATAAAACCTTAAAAAATATAGATTTACTTCTTTCTAATCCTTTTTACAAATTATTTCTATTGCAAATACAAATAAAGTTATAAATTTTTTAAAGTGCACACGAACTTTATGGACACCCTATATATATATATATATATGTGTGTGTGTGTGTGTGTGTGTGTGTGTGTGTGTGTGTGTGTGTAAGATGAGAACGATAAATTATTAAATTATTTACTGGTTTCTTAAAGACCCTATTTATCAACTATAAAAATGTTTTGCTTTTTTCATGTAGGAAACTCACAAAGCATATAACTTGTTTATCTTGTACGAGTCTATCATGCACGAACATACATACATACAAAAATACAAATCACATACAACGCCAAGCATTCATTGGTTAATAAATCCCCACTACGTTATTATAGACAATTTACAAATCGCAGCAATGCGACAATTTTGTAATCGCTCTATTTTTATGTAGTCAATTTTGTGCACTTTTAAGAGAAACGGATCCCAGAAGCTTTCTTAAGTCTCCCCAAAGCTCGCTCGCTGATTGGTCGATGCCAACCAATCAGATCGTCTGCACGTGAAGAATAATTCTTCCCGCGCAACGATCTGGAGCCTATAGTCACTTATTTAAGCAAGAATTTTTCTTAGCTAATTAGTGAGAATTCAGCTGCCAAACGAATCCACGACAGTTGAAACCATGCGCCAACCTTCTCACTCACACACACCACTCACATGCTGAACATACCTTGTATATACTCACATAATATTTTCTTACAGAGCAAAACCATTTAAAAACAGTCATTATAAGAGACTCTCATGAACATTCTTCAAGTGAACTTTGAAACACTAAAATAACAGTTAAAGAAAGACAACTCTTGTTTTATTCAACCTTTTCTTACTTAAATGCATGTTTTCTTTCACATCGTTGTTTGATATTGTACATCTTGTTAAATACATGTTTTATGTGTAACAATGTCTCTTGCTTATCCTTTTCTGCGCCTGTCTTGTTTCCGAATCTAAAGTTAAATTAATGTCGTGAAGTCCACCACAAGCTGTTTGTTAGATTACCACTTAATTTTTCTAAGGAAATGACATCGGCTAATGGTACAATATGTATCCATTCACATCCGCTCCAGTTTAACGTCTGTTGCTGACATTGATTTCAACCTTACGGGTCATCACCCATCTATGGAAAATAATTTCTTAATTTTTGCTTCTTCTCTTTGTTTAAATTTAACGTAGGAAATTTTTGATTGATTGTAAAGCCCACATACCTTATAACCACCCCCACTTCTCGTTTTTTTTATTTTTCTTTAAAAAAAGGCTCCATTTTGCTTTCAGATCTAATTAAATGGTTCACTCGCCAGTAATTTACAATAGACTCTGATGAGATGCTGCAATTGTGTAGCGATTTTGACATGTTTTCGTTGTAATATCCTAAAATAAAGTACATATATATATATATATATATATATATATATATATATATATAGTCGAAAGTTTTTTTAAAAAGATATTATAATCACACGAGTACTTTCAATAATGAAAAAACTAAACATAGCACCACACTATCTAGCTATATATGGAAAATCAGACAAGAAAATAACAAAATCCTGAAATGGGAAATATTAAAAAGATGCACCAAATATAAAGCGGGCCATAAATTCCGTAAGCTATGCACTGAGGAAAAATTAGTCATAGCATTATATAATAAACCTAATGATCTACTAAATTCTAAAACTGAGATCCTTAACTGAGATCCTTAACAAATGTAGACACAGAAAACTTGGTTACTTAAATAAGCCTCTCTCCCCCGATTGTATCGTTATCGTTATTGTTTGTGTTTTCTTAAAATATCCCCTCCCCTTTTTAGTTATTTGAATAAATTTATACCCCATCCCCCACGGTGTCGCCTTTTTTTTTTCTTTTCTTTTTCTTTTTTCCTTGGTCACGTGATGTTGTCTTGGTTGTCGTCTATATATACGCCGTTTGCTGTTGCCTCTTTAGCCAGCTGACCCTGACGATTTGCCTAAGTGAAACCTTGGTAGGTTTGTCTGGCTCATTAGGTTTGACTAGGTCTGCTCTACGTTTGTATCGAGCTCTTTAGTTAGTTGTTTACTTGTATCGGGTTTTTTTCTTTGGGCCTTGAACCTGTATCTGTGCGATTATTTTCGACAGACTTTCATATTCCTGGCTCTTTCTTTTTTAAAACCTTTTTTCCCTTCGAGGTTGATTTGGCTATTGTTAAATCAAGAATTCGAAGGTTTTTCGACACGAGTATAGTCACCAATATATATATATATATATATATATATATATATATATATATATATATATATATATATATATATATATATATATGCACATTTCATTAAAAACGACTGACAAGGTGCTTTTATTTAGTTTTTATATAATTTCTTGGGCGATCTAATAATGTTTTTCTTTTCAGATGATAAATTATATAAAAACTGTCCGAATGTTCTTTTTATATATATAAGTGAACATTGAAGTCAACACTCAGAGGCGACAGGCTGTTTCATGCTAGACGCAATCGTCAACCAGCCTGAAGATTGCGTCCAGCATAAAACTGAGCGTTGACTTCAATGTTCACTTTTATATTTATATTTACATACGCTCTATCTCTGATATTGAGCACTTTATGCCATAAATATAGCACGCCCTAAAACTATATTTCTTCTAAATATTTTTATATGGGCATGCATATGGATATGTGTGTATATCTAGCTGTACAACAGATTCTTATGCAGTAACATTTACAAACACGTGACTTTTTGCACGATCCGTTGATAAATTCGGATTTATACGACAAGGTGCTGAAAAGTTCTTGACTCAACCTATTTCTCAAAATCAATATACTGATGCTTCGATTATTGATTTTGGGAGTGTGGGCAGCACCCCCACATAAATATTTGAGAACTTTCTTGCCTGTATACGAGCAAACGTTGAGTCAGTAATAAAAACCTCGGTTAATGAAAACAGGATAAGCTGTTATGAGCTGGTGCTATTATGATCATGCCTCATGCACAAACACACACACACACCCATGCGTGCGCGCGCGCATATATATATATATTTATGAGTGTGTGGATGTGTGTTCTTACCCAGGTACAAACCCGAATTACAAATGGCTGCATTTTAAAGCAGGTTTACCTATTGGATGATTGTTGCAAGACAATTTTCCTTTCACACATTTGGCTTTTTTCCCAGTAAATATCTATAGGCTTTTGTTGGATTGCTGCCCTTACTCGTAGCCAGAATGGTTGAGTATTTTTCAATAACAAAAATGAATGGTGTCTGCGTTCTACTATTAAGGAAATCGATTTTCATACCACGCTACACAATCCTTCTCTTCTTATTGCTTTATTCACCTTTTCCCCAGCATGGTTTCTCTGCATAATTACCAATATCTATCTACCGTTCGTCCGTGCATTGAATATTGCTGCTACATCTGGTCTGTTGCTTCTGTTATGTATCGAGAGATTCTTGATAAAATCCAAACAAGAATATAACACGTTTGGGGTCTTGACCTGGCATCTTGGTTTCAACTTACATAAGATTTTACTATAAATATTTTCTCGCTAATAATTCTGATGAGCTTTCCTCTTTGGTAACGAATTACAACGAATTGTAAATATGGGGACTAGTTAGTATTTTCATAGAGACATTGAGGTATTATGGTGAATGTAGTAAGAAAGGTACGTATGAATGTGTTGTTTTGGTGTAAGAAATATTATTCGTACGATTGGGTCAGTGTTTGTGGCTAGCTAAGTTATAGTTAAGACAGACCGTCCTTCCCCCAATCCCCCTTCGGCCTTGTGCCACATTTCTGTGTATTAAACAGAATAAATATCGTTTTCCTCTTTGGTAAATCGATTTCAAGAATTTAAGCATAATACTGGCTTCCTAGCTCGCTCTTAGAATTTCATTGTTGTAATTTTTAGTTCTTAGTTATATTCTTTTCACGCACATATCGATTGTGGAACTCTCTTCCGGATTCTTGCTTTCTTTGCAACTACAATCTTCTAAAATTTAAACGCGACTTCAATCGTCGATTCTGTCTCCTTTATACCTGTTCTTTTATTGTCCTATCTCTGTTTCTTTCACCCTCAGTAACCCTTTGCATCTTAGTGCCTTTCATCGCCTTGCTCGGGGCGAAATGAAGAGTTAATCATTAAATTTTGGAGGATGTTAAGAAACAAGGAAAGTTACGAAAACAAAATTTATTTCGATAAAACTTCAATAAAATTAGTTCGAATATATCTACGTATGGATGGAGATACATTTAAGTATTTATAAAGTTATGGACTTCTGTCTCCATTATCGCTGTTCTTTTACTCTCTTATCTGATTCTTTCACTTTCAGTAACCCATGAAACAGTACCATTGGGATACTGTGGTTATCAGCCCTATGGACGTAATATTTTATTAAATTCTTAATAATTACACTTTTACAAACATTCAGTTATCTACATTTTCTTTTGTTTATAAATATTCAAAAGCTGTTCTCGGTGGACGTGTGAGCGCAAAGAAAGGGAATATTTTTTCTTGGTTTCGCTTGTTGACTGCAAGTAGTCGTCTCTAGGTGAACTTCTGTTCCGGTGACGTCCATATTAACCTGCATCAAGCGACTCCATCGTCTGTTCTCAGTCAATTTGATAACATATTTGTACCTTTCTCATTTTTTACTTTGTTTGGCTTTTTTACTAAATCTAAATTTTATTATTATTACTAAATCGAATTTTCTAAGTGAAACCGTATTATGCGATCAACAAAAACTTTAAAATTAATTAAGACTCTGTTGCTACAGACGAATTCAGAAATGACTTCAAAGCATTGCGTTTAACAACCGCTACTATAACTTAAAAAAAGAGGAATACGCTGGGCAATAAAATGTGGAATAATGTGAAATTTCTATTTGGAAGACGTAAGGAATCTAATTGCAATGATGCCGCATAGATATGAAGAAACGTTAAAAATGTGTATTACTTTATATATTTGAGGTTTTTTTTTCCATTTCTTCCTTTGTTGTGTTCGTTATTTAATCAAATGGCAGATAATTAAAATCCACAAACGATTTTTGGAAGTTTTAAGATTACATTACTGTCCCTAAATCATTCACGAAATCCAATAAAAGAGAAAAAACAGAATTCTAATATGCTTCAGATGATATATAAATTGAATGGGAAGAAATAATTTCTGTTTTTATCCTAATAAACGCATCATCGTGAATTAAATATTAACACAATATGATATTACATTCCGAAATTCACGCCGTACATATATATATATATATATATATATATATATATATATATATATATATATATATATATAATAATAATTATTATTATTATTATTTTTTCATCCTCATGCGAAAATTTCCTAAATTTTCGCTTGAGGATGACACAGGGCTTGATACCTTAATTCAATTTATTTTTAATAATTATATTGAGGGTTTCGGCTCTCGTTTTTGAAACATGAGAACTCTTATGTAGCGAAGGAATCATTTTTTTTTTAAATAATTATAATTTAAGCTCTACTTCTGTATTTTTTAAAAATAAAAACAAAAATGCTAAAGACTCCGGATTATTTACTTTTATTTTATAAATTAACTGATTTAAAATATGGTTTTTTTCGCTACACAGTAATAACCATATGAAATGGACAAAGTCCAACAATTATTTTAAGACATTTTTATACATTCTTTTTATAGATACAAATATTTGAGTAAATGCTCTGTTTATAATAAACAGTATTAACAACATTTACCGGCCTGAATGTCCGAGAAATTGTCATAGAAAATATGCGTCCTCCGACAGGAATCGAACCTATACGGAACCGTCATATAGCCTTACTTGCGTTTACCGATTTCGCCACAGAGCAGATATGAATGCATGTGAGAGAATCATGGAAGATTGTAGCTTAAAAACAGTAAAATCGACCTTGCTAACCGAACGTTCCTCAATCCCCCAAGTGAGAGTTTCGCGATACACCTGAAAACTTTCCTAAGTGCAATTCCGACTATATCTAAAATATTATACATCTACATATATGTAAATATATATATTTGTATATGTGGGGGAAACGTACGTGTGTGAGAGAGAGAATAGTTCTTGTTAGCTATTACAATCGTGGAATGATATTTTATTGCTATTCAATGTGGGGGGTAATTATGGGGAGGGGTCTTGATAATAGCTTATACTACACTAAATTAGTTGCAGAAAAACTGAATTCATACCTTTGTGAAATGTGAATAACAACCAAATTCTGCTGCGATTCGAACTCAAATTGACGCCTCATTCCTCCACATCTCGTCATTTCAAGCATCATTGCAGATCCTCATAGACATGATTAACCTCTTCCACTTTAAAGGGAAATATATATGGATTTCGCTAAATATCCCAAAGCAGAGACGAACTTCAAGCTACATCGAGATGTATATTTTTTCCGACCTCAGTGTGTTTTAGATTTATTCAGCACGTAACATTCGGAAAATTCTATTTATAGAAGAGCAATCGATTCTTTAGTTTGGTTTGGTTTTATTTGTTCTGTTTTGTGGCATATCAACACCTCAATGAGTTATTTATTGCCAACAAGATTTTTATTACTGGTAATATTCTTTTTTTTCAAAAATGTATTAACTGGTTATATCTTTTCTCTTGAAAATTTATTGCTGGTATTAAAACCTATTTTCATAGTGTTTTGACCCCAGTGTGTGTGGGGGGGTTAACCAATTTGCCCATAGTTGGGACCCTAAAGGGTCATGGTGGGCCTGGGAACGCCAGCAATTAAGAGGTGGTTCCAAGCTCCTCAAAACCTCCTGATCAGAGCCCTTGCAGTTGGACGTAGTTTATCGTCTTACCCAGAACGTTTCATTTTGGTGGTGATGCGGGGGGGGGGTCTTCACACAACAAATGGACACATTAAGTAACTGCCACTGGTGATCTTGAAATTACAAGCAATCAATCATTAACGACTTACGTCACTTCCTCCTCCGCCAAGACGATACAAAAAAAAGAATAGACAGCATGCTCGTCTTTTTTCCATCTTAGGTCCACCACGCGGAAAGATCCACATTCTCAACGAACAGTTTGACATAACAGGTAAGTAACGGTAAGAAAAGTTTCCTTTCATACATTGCTTAAAAAAAAGGAAAAAAAGATTTTTTTAAATCGAACACATTCGTTGGTCATAGGAATTATGATCAGAAACGTTTTTTGCTTTCTTTTCCCACCACCACCACCATTTCTTTCTTTTTATACTCCTCCTCTCTCCCCTCCGGAATAGGAAAAGAAACTAGGAACATCAAGACGGTGTCGTTGAAAATGTCATTAAAAAAAAAGACCCTCCTCTCAAACAGCGACTTTGGTCATCCCTCTACAGTTTCCTTTTTCATTCCTTCCTTCTTTCCTCCTCCATTCTCAACTTCACCTCAACGCCCACCAATCTCCATCGTAGAGCTCCATGGAACAGATCTTTTAATCCATAACCATTTTGGGGCTTTTCCTGCATCTTCTGAGAGAGCCCTGATAGACTTTCTCTTTTTTACTCCCCTGACTCCAAGCCGACTTAAAGCACTGCATACAGATCTTCCTGCAAAACCACGGCATCTGAAGTGGGAGACAGGTAGTCCGCCATTTGTTAGATCTGCATCTCTCAACTAGCTCCTAGTATTTTTCCAGCTTTTTTTCAAAGGCTTCTTCCAAATTCTCCTCCCAAAGAAATGTAAGTTCGAGAATTATGACCTGCCTGGAGACAGTCGACCAGACCAATAAATCCGGGCGTAGGGACGATGTCGTTATCTGCTCCGGGAAATTCAACTACTTCCCCAGGTCTACTCTTAACTGCCAATCTCGAGCAGAGTATGCAGGTTGACGATTTACGCACCGAGGTGGAGTTTCCACCGGCCTTGACGAAACAGATCCTCTTCGTTTCGGGTTTACAACTGCAATCGCTAATTGCTGCGGCCACTACTTCGGCTAATTTCCTAAGTAACTGATCATGTCTCCACCTGTACCTCCCTTCACCAAGTGCCTTCGGGCAAGCGCTTTGAATATGTTTCAGTGTACCTTTATAGTGATATAATCTATATAATCTATAAATAGCATTTCCTGTGAACTCAAGAATGCGCTTGTAAGTAATATACGAGACTAAAATTATTTGCATATATTTGTCGGGTATTTTGCAACATTATAGATTTTCTAAAACTAACAAGTTAGTGATGATTGTGCAAGCTATTTTAATTAGAGCGAATCACGATAATCCTGCCAATATCGGACAAAGAAACCTATTTATTTGGGACCAATATATGTCGAAATGTTGTTTATTTCGAGAGCTTTCGGCTAATCTCTCTTCCTATTTTCAATGATTTTGAATTTGCCATTTTAAACGGTGTAGTTAAAAAATAATTATTTTTTTATTTCCTCAATTCAGCCAGTAAAATTTGGCAATGTTTATGGTTGATGTTTTTTTAATTCTTTTATGTTTTTGGTTTTGAATAACAAGGGCTTCCATTATTTTTAGATGCTTCTTGCATTTGAACGTGAGTATCACATTTGTATCCTCGACAAGTCCGGCTGTTCACGCTGGTTTAAATGCGTCTTTATGGAATTCTGATCTGGGAGATGTTGGTTCAGCCTGAAAATGTAGCAATTTCGATACGCAGTATAATTGTTAGTCATTTTAACATGTATTAGTGAGGAAGTGCTGCCCAAATACAAAAATAGATAGACTCCTATATACATGCACGCACACACACATACATACATAATTATTATTTGCGTATATATAGTTTTTACAAGTATATCTCTCAGCCAGAGTACAAGCAAATGTAAGGAACTCATCAATCTTTCAGCTTGTCGACATCATCTTTTCCAAAAAAAAAACTGTATCTTCCACTCAATAACGATGCTGTTGATTTTCTTGATCATTAGCAATTTTTATCGTTCATTTTGAATTCTACCATTTTTTTTTTCAAACGACTTCAGGTTCCTTGAAGTTTTTGCTCCCAGTCAGGACGACTAAAAATAATTCGTCCTTGCTGACATCTCGAAAAAAAAAATGTTTTTTTATTTATTTATTTTTTTGATGATCAAAAAATATCTCGCGTGGACATTTTAATTTAAGACGTAACAGATTTCCCTGGAAAGTGAAATTATTTCTGGACTACACTCTTCATCTTTATTGTTTGGAATACAACCCTTCGGTTAAAACATTATTCGTCCTTCCTTTTTTGATTTTTTTAGACTCCCTATTTTCAATACGTTACTTTTTCGGACTATTGTCTTCATCTTTGTTACTCTCAATACAATCATTCGGCCGATAACTACTCTGGTTACATTTTTTTATCTTTTCATTTCCTTACCGTTAACACCAAAGCTGAATTGGACTTGCACGTTAAGGCCTCCAATTTAACTGTCCTTTTGTGCGTGGAACGATTAAGAATTCATTTAAATCCCGAAACATTGAACCTAAACATACGACACATGGATGCAAGAAAAACCATAAAATTATTTTTTTTAAATCTCTTTTCAGTTGTCTTTCATTAAACGTGTGCTTTTTGTTCTCATATGTACTTTGAAAGGGCTGTGTTGCTAAAAATGTGTCAACAGCACAACATGCTCAAGGCATGTATAGAAACTAGAAAATACAAACCAAAACTAGCATGGAAAATAAGAACATATCAACTTAGAACGAGACCTGAAAATATGAAACATTTTCTTAAATGTGAATATAAATAAAATACAAGATGTACCTCTAAGCAAAAGATCAGAGAATATTCCAAATGCAATCACGAAAACAAATTTCTACTACGCTACCTAAAACTAGGTTATGCCCAAAGACAATAAATAAAAGAAAACCCATTAACTAAATCTAATAAACTTTACTTAAAGTACGAAAATTTAGAACGAATGATAAATATGGAAAACAAATCAATGAAATATATAAATAAATAAAATAATAATCTTAAAATATCTTAAAAGCAGACATATTAAAAAGCATTTCATAACAAAAATTAAAACCATTCATTATGTATATATATATATATATATATATATATATATATATATATATATATATATATATATATATGAGATGCCTTGATACGCAATTGTGTAGCGATGTTGACATGATTTCGGTGCATTATCCTAATATATATATATATATATATATATATATATATATATATATATATATATATATATATATGATTTTGCTTTGTCTTTTCCATATTTTTCATCATACCGTCGGATCTACATATATATATATATATATATAT
The DNA here is from genome assembly GCA_964036315.1 of Acanthosepion esculentum. Classification (NCBI taxonomy): domain Eukaryota; kingdom Metazoa; phylum Mollusca; class Cephalopoda; order Sepiida; family Sepiidae; genus Acanthosepion; species Acanthosepion esculentum. The sequence continues at coordinate 1,851,979 of OZ038483.1, read as the reverse complement.
ATATATATATATATATATACATATATATATATATATATACATATATATATATACATATATATATGTATATACATATATATATATATATATATATATATATATATAAATATACATATATATATATATATACATATATATATATATATACATATATATATATATACATATATATATATATATATATATATATATATATAAATATATATATATATATATATAAATATACATATATATACATATACATATAAATATACATATATATATATATATATATATATACATATATATATATATAGGACGAAACGGCCGTCCAGTGCTTTCTGCATTCTGTGACAGTGCTTTCAGCATTCTGTTGAGGTTTCAGACTCGATGAATTACTTAATTACATATATATATATATATATATATATATATATATGAAGAAATATAGTCTTAAGGTGTGCCATATTTATGGGATAAACTGCTCAATATCAGATATAGAGCGTGTGTAAATATAAAAGTGAACATTGAAGTCAACACTTAGAGGCGACAGTCTGTTTCATGTTTGAAGCAATCGTCAGTCCTGACGTTTGCATCTGTCATATATATATATATATATATATATATATATATATATTATGATAAAATGGAAATACCAAAATATAACAAAGATTAAAAACACGTAACTTCGAACTAATGCAAGAATTATAACATTAAAGGCTAATTACCATTAAGCCTACCAGGCAGTTCTTTTCACAGAAGGGGTGGCAGGTAGGACTTTATGTAAACTGATTCCAACCCCATTAATTGATAATTGGTATTAATCTTACTCATTACTGAGAGACAATATTTCCGGGCTATAAAACCAGGTACACTCCTGGTTTTTAATCAAGTATTCAGCTATCACTGATATATTAACGCACCTCTGTTGTCTGGTGCGTGTTAGTTGCTCCGGACTTCCAACCTTTGACTCGTTCAGCCTACGTAATCAGCATCGGACTGACATGTGAATTTTTAAATGACAGAACTTATATGATGTGTAGGCAGTAGACAGTTCCGGAATGGTCTCAATAAAGGTCGGACATGAAAATCGAAAAGTGGATTAGCAGGAAAAATTCTTAAAATAACAAATAAACAAAGAAACGAGCTAAAATCAGATAAATAATCAAAAACATTAAAGAAAGAAAACAAAAAAAGGACAAAAGTGTGGGGGGTTGCTCTCCCACTTAATTGCCAATTGGTCGTAGCCACTGAAGAGGCTACGAAAGAAATGCTGACATATTTGAAGACTAAAACGAAGTTGGCTTGAAGCATGAAGAATATTGTCACCATGCTGATATATTCTGCAAAGATTATTTTGCTATTCCTTGTCAAAGATAAAAATTTACTGAATACCAAATACTTAGAATCTTAAAAGTAAATTAATTTGAAAAATTCAACTTTATAATTCATTATTTATTTATTTCGTATTTTTTTATCCAAAACATTTTCTTGATGTTAAGATTATAAATGAGAAAAGAACATATTGTGAATTCAGAATATAACGAGAATAACATCTTTCAAAACTAACGGGATTATTTTCGTATGAATTGTCAGTTCTGCTTCACATCAAAGTATCTGTATTATCTTCCGAGAATTAGTTTTTTCTTTCACCAATATATATATACACACACACACACACACACACACACACACACACACACACACACACACACACACACACACACACACACACACACACACACACACAGTATCAACCACACATGGCACAGTGGATAAAGGCGTTAGTTAGATCCAGTGACAGGACCTAAACAGTGTGAGTTCAATACCCGGTTAAAGCAGTGGAGAACTTGGAGAGGGGCACTAACAGGAGATAACTGATAACTGACATCCATTAAATATGGCACGTGGAACTAGAACAGTCTACTCATGTGAGCGAAATAAAGGCTTCAGTTCGACATTCCAATCACCTGAAGAAGCTCGGAACGTACAACGGTTGAAATGTAACAAATATGGCGACAAAGATGAGGACAATAGCCCGAATAATGTAAATAGTGTACATAATACCTCATCTCAGAAATATAGACAGATACTGAAAGGCCGAAACGTTGTAATAAATATGGCGACAAAGATGAGGACAATAGTCCGAATAATGTAAATAGTGTACATAATACCTCATCTCAGAAATATAGACAGATACTGAAAGGCCGAAACGTTATAATAAATATGGCGACAAATATGAGGACAATAGTCCGAATAATGTAAATAGTGTACATAATACCTCATTTCAGAAATATAGACAGATACTGTATCACAAATATTTTTACAAAAATCGGAGGCGTGTTCCTCACACCAAAACATGGACAAAAGTCCATATAAACATATGTTTGCAAATGCTTCGTTTTTTAGTTAAGTTTACGCTAGATGCCGCTGTGTTGCCATGTAGACTAGGATACATTTGTCATTCGTGTACATTTGTGGCTAGCCTGTCTTCAATATTTAACGTGTGTAGTAGGGAGTTACCTGAGAAGTGTTCCGTTTAACAATAACAGGATATTCATACCGTGAGCAGGCAGATATGACTTTTAAATATGGCCGCGCGAATGGTAATGGACGCGGGGCTGCACGGCTGTATCATCCAACGTTTGCTGCTGTTTAACATCGCGTTGCTGAGACAGGATCAATGGCACCAGGGACTATGGTATTAAGTATTTGGGGATTGTACATTTAACTGTGTCTAGCCTTAACTTTAAAGTTAATATCTCAAAAACGAAGGATTTGCGGACATGTTAAGGTGGACATTTGTCCTTGTTTTGCTTTGAGGAAACTACCCCCAAACTTTGTAATATATATATATATATATATATATATATATATATATATATATATATATATATATATATATATAAAATGAAATGAACAAAGTCCGACAATTATTTTAAGACATTATATTTATACATTCTTTTTATAGATACAAATATTTAAGTAAATGTTCTGTTTTATAATAAACAGTATTAGTAACATTTACCGGCCTGAATGTCCGAGAAATTTTCAGAGAAAATATTCGTTCTCCGACAGGAATTAGACATTCAATATGACTGTTCCGTATAGGATGCTGGTTCGATTCCTGTCGGAGGACACATATTTTCTATGACAATTTCTAGGACATTCAGGCCGGTAAATGTTACGAATACTGTTTATTATAAAACAGATCATTTAATTAAGTATTTGTATCTATAAAAAGAATGTATAAACATAAAAATGTCTTAAAATATATGTATATATATCATCGGACCATATGTTACACTTGTCGTTCCTATCTACAAAATTATACGCTCCGGCCTTCTTCAGGTGGTTGGAATGTCGAACTGAACACTTTATTTCGCTAACTGGGGTAGACTGTTCTAGTTTAACGTGCCATGTTTAATGGATTTCAGTTATCAGTTATCTCCTGTTAATTCCAATCTCAAAGTTCTGCACTACCTTAACCGGGTATTTTGAACTCACACTCTTTGGGTCCTGTTTGGGTCCTGTTACTGGATCTAACCAACGCCTTTATCCACCGTGCCATGTGTCCTTGAGGACATGGCACTTGGAACTAGAACCGTCTACCCCAGTGAGCGAAATAAATGGTTCAGTTCGACATTCCAACCACATGAAGAAGGCCGGAGCGTACAATGGCCGAAACGTTGTGATAAATATGGCGACAAAGATAAGGACAATAGTCCGAATAAAGTAATAATGTACATAATACCTCATCTCAGAAGTATAGACAGTTTATAGTGCAGTCCCGGCAAAATAGATACCAAGGCTATTTTGCCGGTAAATTGAAATAGTGTTTTAGAACTAAGACTGTATTTTATTTGAGATCGTCATCATATTGTTTGTGTAAGCTGTGAAGGCAGAACTTTAATAACATGGATTCTGTGATCTGTGACTGTTGTCTTCAGTGGGTGCACCTCAAGTGTATTGGCAAAAGAACCATGGCCAATGGCAAGTTTGGGATTTTCAGACACCGTTATGTTTGAAGTGCTTAAAATACTCAGAGACTTCTATATTTCTTTTAATAATTGATGATGAAAAATGCTGAAAAAATGATTTCAATAATTGATGATGGAAAAAACTTAAAATTAACATTTGATGGTGAAAATAAATAAATTTCCGTGTGTTCTGATTTTTAACCACGCCTACCTTTATAATAATAAAAATATTTACCGGCAAAATAGAAATAAGCTTAAAAGCACGTTTGTCTATTTTACTGGGACAGGCAAAATGGCCCCCTCCTAATATTTAATTATTAAACACGTATATTTTATATTCTACGTAAATGTGTGCATAATGTTAATAATTCTCTAATTCTACAGGGTTTCAAACTGATGACTCATGACTAATTCCGAATATGGAAAACGGATCAAAATTCTCTAAAATCAGGAATGTGAGGAGTTATACGTGTGCGGGGTTGCGTGTCTCTGTGTCTGTCTGTGTGTGTGTGTAATGTGTGCGAAAGGTGTGTGTATGTATGTGCCTGTGTGTAGTGTGTAAATGTGTGGAGGACATGTATGTTGGTGCCTGTGTGAGAATGTGTGTGGGGAGTGCACGTGTCTGTCTGTGCCCCTGTGTGTGTGAATGCGTGTGGGCATGTGTTTGTGTATGCGTGTGTATGCATGTGTGGGTATGAGAGAGAGAGTGTATGTGTGTGTATGTTGGGGGGGGTCTGCGTGTATGGCTATGAGTGCGGTCAACGTGTACCTCTGTGGCTCTGTATGTTTTTGTTTGTATGTGATGTATGTGTGGGTGTGTGTATATGTCTGTGTCTACGTGTATGTCTGTACCTATGTGCGTGTGTCTGCGTGTGTGTTTGTATCTTGGATTCTCTTCTAAAATAATCATCTGATTGAATTTCTAATATATTAATCAGGATACACGATTTAATCTCTCTCACACACTCTAGCTCTCTTTCCCTGTCTCTCGTTCTCTCTCTCTCTCTCTCTCTCTCTCTCTCTCTCTCTCTCTCTCTCTCTCTCTCTCACTCTCTTACTTTTTTCTTTTTTACTTCTTTCGCTATCACATTCTGTATGGCATCATTCTTTCTTTCGTTCGTTCGTTCTTTCTTTCGTTCTTTCTTTCATTCTTTTATTCTTTCGTTCTTTTTTCTTTCATTCTTTCTTTCGTTCTTTCGATCTTTCGTTCTTTCTTTCTTTCGTTCTTTCTTTCTTTCGTTCTTTCTTTCTTTCGTTTGTTCTTTCTTTCGTTTGTTCTTTCGTTCGTTCTTTCTTTCGTTCTTTCATTCGTTTGTTCTTTCTTTCGTTCGTTCTTTCTTTCGTTCTTTCTTTCGTTCTTTCTTTCTTTCTTTCTTTCGTTCGTTCTTTCCTTCCTTCTTTCCTTCTTTCTTTCTTTATTTCTTTCTTTCTTTCCTTTGTTCTTTCTTTCTTTCTTTCTTTTCCAGGTTCAGCGAATAACGCAGAAAATAGATTGGCATTGCAAGTTATCAAAACCCATTTGAGAATAACGTATTAAATTAATTTTGTTTATATTTTCAGCGCGGCTAATCTCGGATTTTCATCCGCATGATTAATTCCCTATGATTAATGATTGTAGCCTGTTATATTTACATTCTAAAAGAATTCGACTTATAAAATCATAAAAAAAAACAGACAAAGAATGTTAATATGAAACACCCAGGATAAAATTTAAAAAAAAAAACAACCAAATCTTTATATTGTAATATCTTCGAGCCGGACGAAAAATCATAACAACGGAATATTTCATTATCTAAAAACCAGCAGTCAGAACCGTAGCCAATAAATATATAGTCACGATGTGTTGAAAGATAGATAGATAGATAGATAGATAGATAGATAGATAGATAGATAGATAGATAGATAGATAGGAACAGTCTGCGATAGATAGATAGATAGATAGATAGATAGATAGGAACAGTCTGCGATAGATAGATAGATAGATAGATAGATAGATAGATAGATAGATAGATAGATAGATAGATAGATAGGAACAGTCTGCGATAGATAGATAGATAGATAGATAGATAGATAGGAACAGTCTGCGATAGATAGATAGATAGATAGATAGATAGATAGATAGATAGATAGATAGATAGATAGGAACAGTCTGCGATAGATAGATAGATAGATAGATAGATAGATAGATAGATAGATAGATAGATAGGAACAGCCGGCGATAGATAGATAGATAGATAGATAGATAGATAGATAGATAGATAGATAGATAGATAGATAGATAGACAGATAGGAACAGTCTGCGATAGATAGATAGATAGATAGATAGATAGATAGATAGATAGATAGATAGGAACAGTCTGCGATAGATAGATAGATAGATAGATAGATAGATAGATAGATAGGAACAGTCTGCGATAGATAGATAGATAGATAGATAGGAACAGTCTGCGATAGATAGATAGATAGATAGATAGATAGATAGATAGATAGATAGATAGGAACAGTCTGCGATAGATAGATAGATAGATAGATAGATAGATAGATAGATAGGAACAGTCTGCGATATATAGATAGATAGATAGGTAGATAGGAACAGTCTGCGATATATAGATAGATAGATAGATAGATAGATAGATAGGAACAGTCTGCGATAGATAGATAGATAGGAACAGTCTGCGATAGATAGATAGATAGATAGATAGATAGATAGATAGATAGATAGATAGATAGATAGGAACAGTCTGCGATAGATAGATAGATAGATAGATAGATAGATAGATAGATAGATAGGAACAGTCTGCGATAGATAGATAGATAGATAGATAGATAGATAGATAGATAGATAGATAGACAGATAGATAGATAGATAGATAGATAGATAGATAGATAGATAGGAACAGTCTGCGATAGATAGATAGATAGATAGATAGATAGATAGGAACAGTCTGCGATAGATAGATAGATAGATAGATAGATAGATAGATAGATAGATAGATAGGAACAGTCTGCGATAGATAGATAGATAGATAGATAGGAACAGTCTGCGATATATAGATAGATAGATAGGTTGATAGGAACAGTCTGCGAAATATAGATAGATAGATAGATAGATAGGAACAGTCTGCGATAGATAGATAGATAGATAGGAACAGTCTGCGATAGATAGATAGATAGATAGATAGATAGATAGATAGATAGATAGATAGATAGATAGGAACAGTCTGCGATAGATAGATAGATAGATAGATAGATAGATAGATAGATAGATAGATAGATAGATAGGAACAGTCTGCAATAGATAGATAGATAGATAGATAGATAGATAGATAGATAGATAGATAGGAACAGTCTGCGATAGATAGATAGATAGATAGATAGATAGGTAGGAACAGTCTGCGATAGATAGATAGATAGATAGATAGATAGATAGATAGATAGATAGATAGATAGGAACAGTCTGCGATAGATAGATAGATAGATAGATAGATAGATAGATAGATAGATAGATAGATAGGAACAGTCTGCGATAGATAGATAGATAGATAGATAGATAGATAGATAGATAGATAGATAGATAGATAGATAGATAGATAGGAACAGTCTGCGATAGATAGATAGATAGATAGATAGATAGATAGATAGATAGATAGATAGATAGGAACAGCCGGCGATAGATAGATAGATAGATAGATAGATAGATAGATAGATAGATAGATAGATAGATAGATAGGAACAGTCTGCGATAGATAGATAGATAGATAGATAGATAGATAGATAGATAGATAGATAGATAGATAGATAGGAACAGTCTGCGATAGATAGATAGATAGATAGGAACAGTCTGCGATAGATAGATAGATAGATAGATAGATAGATAGATAGATAGATAGATAGATAGGAACAGTCTGCGATAGATAGATAGATAGATAGATAGATAGATAGATAGATAGATAGATAGATAGATAGATAGATAGATAGGAACAGTCTGCGATAGATAGATAGATAGATAGATAGATAGGAACAGTCTGCGATATATAGATAGATAGATAGATAGGAACAGTCTGCGATAGATAGATAGATAGATAGATAGATAGATAGATAGATAGATAGATAGATAGGAACAGTCTGCGATAGATAGATAGAGAGATAGATAGATAGATAGATAGATAGACAGATAGATAGATAGATAGATAGATAGGAACAGTCTGCGATAGATAGATAGATAGATAGATAGATAGATAGATAGATAGGAACAGTCTGCGATAGATAGATAGATAGATAGATAGATAGATAGATAGATAGATAGATAGATAGATAGATAGGAACAGTCTGCGATAGATAGATAGATAGATAGATAGGAACAGTCTGCGATATATAGATAGATAGATAGGTAGATAGGAACAGTCTGCGATATATAGATAGATAGATAGATAGATAGATAGATAGATAGATAGATAGGAACAGTCTGCGATAGATAGATAGATAGATAGGAACAGTCTGCGATAGATAGATAGATAGATAGATAGATAGATAGATAGATAGATAGATAGATAGGAACAGTCTGCGATAGATAGATAGATAGATAGATAGATAGATAGATAGATAGATAGATAGATAGATAGATAGGAACAGTCTGCAATAGATAGATAGATAGATAGATAGATAGATAGATAGATAGATAGATAGATAGGAACAGTCTGCGATAGATAGATAGATAGATAGATAGATAGGAACAGTCTGAGATAGATAGATAGATAGATAGATAGATAGGAACAGTCTGCGATAGATAGATAGATAGATAGATAGATAGATAGATAGATAGATAGATAGATAGATAGATAGATAGATAGGAACAGTCTGCGATAGATAGATAGATAGATAGATAGATAGATAGATAGATAGATAGATAGATAGATAGGAACAGCCGGCGATAGATAGATAGATAGATAGATAGATAGATAGATAGATAGATAGATAGATAGATAGATAGATAGGAACAGTCTGCGATAGATAGATAGATAGATAGATAGATAGATAGATAGATAGATAGGAACAGTCTGCGATAGATAGATAGATAGATAGATAGATAGATAGATAGATAGATAGATAGGAACAGTCTGCGATAGATAGATAGATAGATAGATAGATAGATAGATAGATAGATAGATAGGAACAGTCTGCGATAGATAGATAGATAGATAGATAGATAGATAGATAGATAGATAGATAGATAGGAACAGTCTGCGATATATAGATAGATAGGTAGATAGGAACAGTCTGCGATAGATAGATAGATAGATAGATAGATAGATAGATAGATAGATAGATAGATAGATAGATAGATAGGAACAGTCTGCGATATATAGATAGATAGATAGATAGATAGGAACAGTCTGCGATATATAGATAGATAGATAGATAGATAGATAGATAGATAGATAGGAACAGTCTGCGATATATAGATAGATAGATAGGTAGATAGGAACAGTCTGCGATAGATAGATAGATAGATAGATAGATAGATAGATAGATAGATAGGAACAGTCTGCGATAGATAGATAGATAGATAGATAGATAGATAGATAGATAGATAGATAGATAGATAGATAGATAGATAGACAGATAGGAACAGTCTGCGATAGATAGATAGATAGATAGATAGATAGATAGATAGATAGATAGATAGATAGATAGATAGATAGGAACAGTCTGCGATAGATAGATAGATAGATAGATAGATAGATAGATAGATAGATAGATAGATAGATAGATAGGAACAGTCTGCAATAGATAGATAGATAGATAGATAGATAGGAACAGTCTGCGATAGATAAATAGATAGATAGATAGATAGATAGATAGATAGGAACAGTCTGCGATATATAGATAGATAGATAGATAGATAGATAGATAGATAGATAGATAGGAACAGTCTGCGATAGATAGATAGATAGATAGATAGATAGATAGGAACAGTCTGCGATAGATAGATAGATAGATAGATAGATAGATAGATAGATAGGAACAGTCTGCGATAGATAGATAGATAGATAGATAGGAACAGTCTGCGATAGATAGATAGATAGATAGATAGATAGATAGATAGATAGATAGATAGATAGGAACAGTCTGCGATAGATAGATAGATAGATAGATAGATAGATAGATAGATAGATAGGAACAGTCTGCGATAGATAGATAGATAGATAGATAGATAGATAGATAGATAGATAGATAGATAGATAGGAACAGTCTGCGATAGATAGATAGATAGATAGGAACAGTCTGCGATAGATAGATAGATAGATAGATAGATAGATAGATAGATAGATAGATAGATAGATAGGAACAGTCTGCGATAGATAGATAGATAGATAGATAGATAGATAGATAGATAGATAGATAGGAACAGTCTGCGATAGATAGATAGATAGATAGATAGATAGATAGATAGGAACAGTCTGCGATAGATAGATAGATAGATAGATAGATAGATAGATAGATAGGAACAGCCTGCGATAGATAGATAGATAGATAGATAGATAGATAGATAGGAACAGTCTGCGATAGATAGATAGATAGATAGATAGATAGATAGATAGATAGATAGGAACAGTCTGCGATAGATAGATAGATAGATAGATAGATAGATAGATAGATAGATAGATAGATAGATAGATAGGAACAGTCTGCGATAGATAGATAGATAGATAGATAGATATATAGATAGATAGGAACAGTCTGCGATAGATAGATAGATATATAGATAGATAGATAGATAGATAGATAGATAGATAGATAGGAACAGCCTGCGATAGATAGATAGATAGATAGATAGATAGATAGGAACAGTCTGCGATAGATAGATAGATAGATAGATAGATAGATAGATAGATAGATAGATAGATAGATAAGAACAGTCTGCGATAGATAGATAGATAGATAGATAGATAGGAACAGTCTGCGATAGATAGATAGATAGATAGATAGATAGATAGATAGGAACAGTCTGCGATAGATAGATAGATAGATAGATAGATAGATAGATAGATAGATAGATAGATAGATAGATAGATAGATAGATAGGAACAGTCTGCGATAGATAGATAGATAGATAGATAGATAGATAGGAACAGTCTGCGATAGATAGATAGATAGATAGATAGATAGATAGATAGATAGATAGATAGATAGATAGATAGATAGGAACAGTCTGCGATAGATAGATAGATAGATAGATAGATAGGAACAGTCTGCGATATATAGATAGATAGATAGATAGGAACAGTCTGCGATAGATAGATAGATAGATAGATAGGAACAGTCTGCGATAGATAGATAGATAGATAGATAGATAGATAGATAGATAGATAGGAACAGTCTGCGATAGATAGATAGATAGATAGATAGATAGATAGATAGATAGATAGATAGATAGATAGATAGATAGGAACAGTCTGCGATAGATAGATAGATAGATAGATAGATAGATAGATAGATAGGAACAGTCTGCGATAGATAGATAGATAGATAGGAACAGTCTGCGATAGATAGATAGATAGATAGATAGGAACAGTCTGCGATAGATAGATAGATAGATAGATAGATAGATAGATAGATAGATAGGAACAGTCTGCGATAGATAGATAGATAGATAGATAGATAGATAGATAGATAGGAACAGTCTGCGATAGATAGATAGATAGATAGATAGATAGATAGATAGATAGATAGATAGATAGGAACAGCCTGCGATAGATAGATAGATAGATAGATAGATAGATAGATAGATAGATAGATAGATAGATAGATAGGAACAGTCTGCGATAGATAGATAGATAGATAGATAGATAGATAGATAGATAGATAGATAGATAGATAGATAGGAACAGTCTGCGATAGATAGATAGATAGATAGATAGATAGATAGATAGATAGATAGATAGGAACAGTCTGCGATAGATAGATAGATAGATAGATAGATAGATAGATAGATAGATAGATAGATAGATAGATATAT